>VUQG01022728.1:0-10116 GCA_015106755.1 Etia nguti | reverse complement strand
ATGAGGGATGCTCTCTGCAACATCTGCACATAGCCAGCGCCCGTTTGACGCCCCTGCACCTCCTGAAGCTCCATTGTTCCACTGAAGGAAAAAGCACCCCAGACCATTATGGTGCCTCCTCCACTGTGGCACATAGAAAACATCTGCTTGTCATGCCAGTAACGTTGGAAACCTTCAAAACCATCAAGGTTAAATTTTTTCTCATCCGAGAATAAAACTTTCTTCCACCTTTCAATGTCCCATGTTGATCAAATTTTTTTGGGTCTTCCGCTTGACTTCTTTGTTCCATAACCCTCAGGATCACTGAAGAAATTCCAAATGACTGTCTTACTGCGTCCTACCTCAGCAGTGCGAGAGACCCTACTTCTGCAGTTCAAAAACTCGACCACGTTCAAAAATGTTTTGAACGTTTTTTTGCCTTTGCCATCAGAAGTCATAACAGTGTGACTACCTGACAGAAAATGATAATGAATCCACATTTTTGCACAGATTTGGCCTTTCAAAGACATGTGGTCCTAAACTTTTGATCAGCTGTAAAACAGCCTGTTTCAGTTTAAGCGTTGTTTTCAATAAACTGCATGCTCAAAAAATGTTTTGTCTCACTTGGAACCTTGTTAAGATCCAACCGTGCAAAATATGATTTTTTTTTTGCCATTTTTGGCAAAAAAAAGTCCAGATCAAAAGTTTAAGTGGTCTTAAACTTTTGATCGGGACTGTAATAAAAAAAACACATAAAAACTAAACATTGGTTTCAAGTTTTCTTTTCATTTCCTGACTACAATGTAATATACTAAAAAAATAATAAAAGATGGATTATTGGTATAACATAGACTGTACAGTCAGTACAGTTAAGGAGGTTTAATGAGGCAGTTTGTTTTTAACATATGTAGAATTTAATTGGTTGAGTACACACTTGAAACAACAGAATGATTACCATCAGTTGGTCACAGTTTAAATTTCTGTCTTTTTGTTTACTGATAAGAACATATGTCACTATTACAGAAATACAGAAATATAATTGATTTATCTTACTTCACAGGATACTATTCATCAAAAAAGTGACAAAAATGAAAAACAAAAAACAAAAAACAACACACTGAAGTCTGGCACATGATGAAGAATACATTATTTGTCTGTGCCATATCCTGCTTAATTCATCATTCAGTTATCATTATGGGCAGGCTGATCTGATTATCCTGACTGCTCTCCTGTCACTACCAGAGACACTGTTTGTCCTTCACAGGTTTCATCCATCCAGGGAAAAGTTGTGTCCATGTTTCTGGGCACCTTTTATCTTCATTCCAATGTTATCTTCAATGTTATTGTGCTCTTCTTTTGTCCTTTTCTTCAGCCCTTTAAATTACTTCTAACAGAAATGATTTTTAAATATTCAGCCAATATGGACAGTTCAGCCATCACTTATTTTGCCCTCATTAATAAAAATAAAATAAAATTCAATGCTTCTCACTTCGGGTCCATGCAGTTTGAATAAATAGCCAAGCAACATCATTCCCCCGAGCCTTAAATATATATACTTGGGGTAGACAACATGTACTAGGTGTAGACAAATATTCTGACTGATTGTAACAGTAACAAAGGCTTAAAAAACAATAGTAGAAGTGCTACCGTACACCTCGAGTAACCACTAGTATAAAAATCCAGTCATCACTTTCCCTTAAGAGAAGCAAGAACAAGTTGAGATGGATGACAAAACTTCCAAAAACTCGCTCGTTTATGGCCATGAGCTCTGAGAAACGAGCGAAAGAATTAGACTGTGGATACATGCAGCTGAAATGGGATTTCTCTATATGGTCACTAGGCTCAGCCTAAGTTGTCTTGTAATGAGCTTATATTAGAGCCTCTGCTCGTTTGCATAAGAGTCAGCTGAGGTGTTTCAGGCATCTCAAGATGCCTCCTATATGTCTTCTGTTGGAGGTCTTACTGGCATGCGCAGTCAGAAAGAGGCCTGGGGTAGCCCATGAGCACACTGGAGAGATTATATCTTATCTGGCCTGGGAAAATCTCAAGATCCCCCAGGAAGAGCTGGAAAATGTTGCTGGGGAAAACAACATCTGGAAGATCCTGCTGCTGCCAAAGCAACTCAGATAAAGTGAACATCCATCCAATCATTTTCTTCTTATTTGTAGGTGTTTTATATACATACTTGGTGTCATTTAAAAATGGCTTGTAATATATCTCTAAGTTAATGTGTTCAAGTGACAAGCAAAGCTTATATTCAATACCTCCTTATTACCACTGTAACTAAAACAAAAACAATATAATCAATACAGCAAACAACAGTTTAAACACTTTTGTGACTTCCTTAATGTCATAAATTCAGTTTTAATTCTAATGTATCTTTTGTATATCTTCTGTATATCATATCATAAAATGGCAGGACTTTTTGCAATGCAGTATATGGACAGAATAACTATTTTTTTTAAAAAGATCTGTAATCCAGGTAAAGGACTAATAATTATTATGACATCTTCATACTAAACAGGCAGAATTCAGAGTTATATCTAAAACAAAAGTGTGGATGTGGTTACTGCGTAGCAACTTCATTTCATTTGCATATGACTTTATTAAGGTAATCACCATTTGTATGGTTCTGATATACTACAACATATATACGTAGCATTTAAAAGTATAAAGTATTCTGATTCTGATTTACAAGCTGTTAAATCACTTATTTTGCTAATTGATTTTACCAAATGACCCAGAATACTTTGATGTTCAAGCAAGCAAAGGTGCAGGATTTTTGTTCATGTTTGTAAAGTATACATTAGGAGGGAAGCTGATTTTCTGTCAGCTAAATGACTCCTGTCCCTTTTTCTCTAAATGAGAAAGAAAAAAGATTTATTGTATGTTGTCTTGTTACTGCAACCTTCTGCAATGCTACTGCTTGTGACTGTGTGAACCTATCACCGAAGACTTTGTGAAGAAAAAATAATCAACCTTTACGTAAATTAGAAAAAAAAAAGAAGTTATAATACATCAGGGTTTTTTCGTGTGTTTTTGTAATAACATGACATTCTATATTAACAAGCTTTATCTCTATTAACAGCCTATGTTCCACAGACATTTAAGGTGGCAATAATTAAACCATTATTTTAAAAGCCTTTACTTAACCCAGCTGTCTTAACTAATTATACATCAATCTCCAACCTTTCTTTATTTCAACAATTCTTGAAAGAGTAGTTGTAAAACAGCTGGGTGATTATTTGCAGAAAAATGTTTAGAGTTTCAATCAGGATTCAGATTTCATCACAGTATAGAAAGAGGACTAGTGAAAGTTATGAATGATCTTCTTATGGTCTCTGACAGTGGACTCATCTCTATGCTTGTCCTGCTAGACTTCAGTGCAGCATTTGCTACTGCTGACTACAATGTTTTACTATATTTTCTACATATATCCACAGAGATTAGAACACACAGTAGGTATTAAAGGTACTGTACTGCAGTGCTTTTAATCATATCTGTTTAATAGACTCTAATTTGTTCATGTAACTCTCCTGTAGGACCACCACCTACAGGAAGCATTGCATGGGTCGGGTGCAATGTGTGACAGATCAATTCCTGGCTATCGAGACTGGCAATTGGGACATGGAAATTCACCTTCCCGGTGGGGAAGGAACCTGAGCTAGTACGTGTGTTTGAGAGATAATGGCTAGATATTGTTGGGCTTACCTCAGTGCATGGCTTTGGCTCAGGAACCATTCTCCTGGCTAGACTCTGTTCTAGTCTGGAGTTGCCCTTGGCAAGAGGCAGCGGTTTGTGGTGGGTATATTTTTAATCCTGTATGTTGGACAAGGGGGTTGTTTCCCTGTGCCTTCATGCAATAGAAAGGATCCTTACTCTCATTTGCAATTATGCATCAGGCAACATTTCAGAGTATGCAGCCATCTTGGAGTCACTGAGTGGGTGGCTCGAGGGTGCTCCATCTGGTGACTCAGTCATCATACTCGGAGACTTCAACATTCATGTGGGCAACAAAAGGCTAGGTAGTTAAACAACTCATTGGTGACTCAGCCCCTGGAGTGTATGAGATTTGCCCTGTTCTTAAAGGCTATGGAAGTTGTTGGGCTGTCTTGGTTGATACGCATCCGCAACATTGCATGAAGATCTGGGGTGGTGCCTCTGGATCGGCAGACTCGGGAAGGTGGGATTCAGCTACAGGGGATGACACTATTCAGCCTCTTCAAATCTATGCCAGACTATGTACAGGAAGACTTGTTTCAAGTTGGTGTTGGACTCCGCCAGGATTGCTCTTTGTCACCAATTCTGTGCATAATTTATGGATAGAATATTTAGGTGTAACCAAGTGCCAGAAAGCTTCTGCCTTGTTGATCTCAGAATCTCATCTCTTCTGTTTGTGGTTGATGTGGTCCTGTTAGCTTCAAAAGCTTAATTCAGCTCGCCGTTCAGAGCTGAGTGTGAAGTCTGAGACCATGGTCCCCAGCCAGAAAAGGGTGCAGTGTCCATTCTGGGTCAGGTACGAGTAAGCGGAGGAATTCAAGTATTTCGGGATCTTGTTCACAAATGAAGAGAATGGGAAACTGACAGATGGACTGAAACCACAGCTGCACTGATAAAGAGAGCTAAGCCTGAAAGCAAAAGCTCTCAATTTACCAGTCGATCTGCGTCCCTAACCTCACCTATGGTCACAGCTTTCTCCGAGGGTTGGCTGGGCTGTCCCTTAGAGATAGGGTGGGGAGTTCCGGCATCCGAGAGAGGCTTCAGAGTAGAGCTGCTACTCTTCCACATCGAAAGGAGCCAGTTGAGATGGTTCGGGCATCTGACTAGGATGCCTCCTGGACGTCTTCCTGGTCTAATATTCTGGACATGTCCTGCTGAGAGAAAACTGAGGTAGATTCTGAACACGCTGAGTTCAGGACACGAGAGATCATATCTCTCCACTGGGAATGCCTCGTTGTTCCCTTGGATAACCTGGAGAGAGTGACGTCTGGACATAGTTGCTGAGGCTGCTGCCCCGTGACCTGGCCCCAGATAAGAAAAGAAAAAGTTTGCAAAGCTAAGCTGTTCTGCAATGTTCTTTGGATTGAAAGAGGTTTTCTCCTAAGGACCCTTCCAAACAAGCTGTACTTTTTCAGTTTACCACATAGACCATCACGAAATACTACCAATTTAAAATCTCTTGTCTGAGCTGTTGTGTTTGTTTTATTATATTTTATTTTAATAATATATTTATGTATTCTTTGCAATTTCTCTGGTCACTGCATGGTCTGACCTTGAGATAAATTTGGTGTGTTGAGTTAACACCCACATGTTCCAGGTGAGCTAATGCCAAAACTTCTGCTTTAAAAGGTCGTCACACTTGCAATTATGACCAATTAATCTGTTCACTTTCAGATCCTGAATCACTTTGGAAAACAGTATGTGACATGAACATGAAGCTATTTTATTGTTGAATTATCAGTGATACTTTCATGTGTTTGTGTTAGAATGGATGGCTGGAGCCTCTGCTCTAAGCGTCTCTTACCGCCGCTAGCGGGTTTATATTGGAGTCAATGGAGAACCCAGAGCATTTAATAAGGACGTGGAAGGGTATCTTTTGCTTCACTATGAGACGCCTAGGGGCGTGACAAATCGTCGGTATGTTACTCATTGGGAATGATAATGCTCTTGACTATTACTTACCCTCTTGATTTCTATGGAAGCAGTAAGGGTGTATTACACAAGACTGCATAATCTAGTGAAAACTTTGTTTTCAACATAACTGTAAATCTCTTGTTCCAGTCTCAGCAAGAAGCATACCTAAATAAATACTTCAAATTCTACAGCCATTTTTAATACAATCAAAAGACTCTCTGTAATGTAATTTCGTGGCTAAAGTTAAAAAAAGAAACTGAATTCAAAAACAAAATATGTATTTTTTAATCTCTTTGTCATAGTTGAACTATAATATGTTCACAAATAAATAGAATTTCCGATCACCCATAGCCAGCAGTCATAACTCATTACAAAGGCATGCTCTTTGGTCCCTAATATCTAATTTCCTCAGCCAGTTGCTTTTTGTATACCCCATTAACTTAAGCATATTGTCACTTCTCTGCTTCTCTTACAACTGATCTATCCATACTAAGTTTGTGAATAATCTATACACTAACCTCAACAGAGAGGACAAGTTCAACAGCCACTGAAAAATCCCTTGTGGTATCTTTGAACCAAAATTAAAGTCAATAGCTTTCTGCAGCTGGTCTTGAGAGTGTCACAGCAGCATTCCAACTCAGGAGGATGATTAATAATCCATGAACGACATGGAAGACAAGGACGGGGACGGGGATGGCTAGGGGTTATCAGGAGGAGGCAAGGGTTGAAAAACTGAGCATGGGGAATAAGGCAAAAAGTACAGACAAAAGGGGAGGTCAGAAGATGGATGAAAAGATGGGGAAAAAGGGTCTGAAAGGAAGAAAGATGAGAGGTTAGAGAAGAGAATAGGGGATAAGACAAGTGAATAGTAGATGAAGTGACAATACAGGCGAAGGTTGACAGAAGATGAACACAGGGGAAGAAGAGGAAAGATGAGATGAGGAGACATTGGAGGATGGAGGAACAGAAAGATGCTGCAGCTAGGGTAAGAAAAGGACAGTGAAAGTGTAAAAAAAAAAGACAGGAGAGTTCAGATGGAAAATGATGTGGGAGAAGTATGAAAACAAGAACAGAAATGCACATCAAGAAAGGCACAAAGTGTTATGGATTCAGCAAGAAAGACGCTTAGAAATAAGTAAAATAAAATTTATTAAGGAATTTCTAATTACGTTTTTAAAGCAGATAAACATAGAGTAATATAATTATTGGCTATTATTTTTGTTCCCTCATTTATGCATCAGTAACTTATTAGGATACTAGCAAGTTCCATTACAGCACAATCACCTGATATTTATTCTCATGTTTATGTAAGTGGCTGATGCTTCAATTACACTAATATATTCTTGGCATCTTGCTGTTAGTTTCCTCAACAGTATACCATAGCCACCGTAGGCGTCAAGCAATCAGGCCTGCACAATTCTCTGTGGTATGAACTGTACTTGTAGTCAACTACTTGTCAAGAACAAGGTGAATAAAGATGACTCATTTGAGATTTCTCTCCACATACCATGTATAAACATGTGTGCATATAGTTTTAGCACTTCAACTTTATTATTCTGTTATTCCCTGATATTGCTTTTTTTTTTTTCACCCCTAAGCGAAAACAAAAAAGTTTTGATTAGTAGCTCAGTCTGAAATTAGGATGTATTTTCCATGTCACTGTGGTGGAAACTGAACAGACTTTCACTTACACGTTCTTTGCTTGCCTTCCTATCCTTCCAGCCAATGCAAAATGAGCACAATTTCGCTATGAATATCAACCTAAAGTATCTAACTTATTTTTTTAAGACCAGGCTTTGGTGCAGCTCATTAGTTCATCCTCTTTCTGAAAAAAAGGCTTCCCACTTAAGTCAGATTTCTTGTGATTGGTGACACTCACAAAAGATTTGAAGGATCTTTGTCTGACATCTGTACTTTTGCAAACAGAGCTGTGTGCTGTTTCCTTACAGCGGACAGTAGTGAAAAATAACAAGTCTCACTACTATCTTGCAAACTGTCCTTTTCACTTTTGCTGCTATCCTGTCACAAATTCTCCCTGACCCTCATGTTCATTCACTCCACCCTACCTCCACTCACTTCATCACCTCTTTTGTGTACTTTCTGCTGTTTTCAATGATTAAGTCTGGGTATTTAAACTTGTCCACATGCACTTCCTCCCCTCTTTGTATCTTCAGTGTTATACCTGTCTCCCTCTCATTCACACAAACATATTTTGTCTTGCTTCAACTAACTTTCATTCTTATTCTCTTCAGACCTCAATCTCTGTAGGCTTCCGCCTCTTGCTATAAATCAGAATATCATCTACAAATAACATAGTCTATGGAGACCTATATCTGCTCTTATTTGTCAACCTGTCCATCACCATTGCAAACAAGAAAGTGTTCAGAGCTAATCCCTAAAGTAACTCCAACTTGAAGCCATCTGTCACTCCTGCTGCACACCTCATCACTGTTTTGCTGTCCTTATACATGTCTTGCACCATGTTCGCATACTCGTCTGCCATTCCTGACTCCCTTTTGCAATCCAATAGTTCCTCCTCTTGGCACCCTATTATATGCTTTTCCCTAGATCCATAAAGACACAGTGCAATTGTGCAAACTTCTACTGACCTTCTCTATACTTTTCCATCAAAACTCACAAAGCAAACATTGCATCTCTAGTGCTCTTTCTTAGTATGCCTTTGTGCTGCTACAGTGAGCACTGAAACCAACCAGCTGTCTACAGCACGGCAACAGTGATTCTTCAAATTCTCTCTTCTTAAACTAGCTTAATTTCTTTCCCAGCTCTTTCCCAGAGCTATTTGACTCATCAATTTTATCCCTCTCTAGTTATTACAGCTCTCCACATCACCCTTGTTCCTAAAAACTCATACCAGGACACTGCTTCTTTTCAGACCTCCACAGGTACATGTATGTTATCTCAACTAACAACTTTTCGATCACCCTTTTCATAGCAACTTTCAATTCTTTCTTACAAATTCACTGCACTTTCTGATTCATTAACTTTTCTTTTTTCCTTATTCATTAGCACTGCAAAATACTCCTCCCATCTTTCCCAGACACTCTCTTTACACGTTAGTACATTAAATATCTCTATTCTTAATCAACATGACCTGCTGCTCATCCTTTCTAGCTGTTTTAAGTGCTTAAAAAGGTAAATGGGCTTTTAAAGGTTTTTTTGAACATGTTCCACTTCTCATCTGAGAGGTTTCTTCAGTTCTAAAACCAAAGGTGGTGAGTCCCAGGTATTTAAGCCATAGTGGGATTGTCCCTTAGCAGGTGGTTGTGGACAAGGTGGACAAGGCATGGGTCATTACCATCAGTGGTTTCAAATAAAATCAATGTGAGACCTTTCCCCACCCTATCATATGATCTATTGAGGTCACCTGATGCAAGGTGTGAGTGCGCCTTGGGGCACCTGGGAATGGATCTCAATTGTAGATGGCTGGCACTTAATGCCATAGGCAGACCCCTCTGTTTTACTGTCCTTCAAGGACACTGGTTCAAGGACGACAGTGTTCACATTTTGGACTGAGAAAACAGATGATTTGATAGTTTCATGGTTTCTGTCTGGTATACCATAGAGATAGATGCCAGGAGGCTGAACCAGATGTTCTCCACTGACACATCCAAACTATACTCTGAGTGGCAGGGCAACAATATGAAAGCAACTCCACCAAGCCTGTAGATGGAGCAATACTGGAAGAGCATATGCGAGAAGGCAACAACAATGCTCAGTAGTTACATGATTGACACCTGCTGGCTAAAGAAGCTAACTGCACTCCATGAGCATCTGGCAGCACAAATGAAGCAGCTGCTAATGGATGTGACGTGCCCAGAATGGCTAACTGAAGGCTGGACAGTCGTGATCCCCAAGGATCCCGAGAAGGGACCGGTCCCATCCAATTACCAGTCAATAAACTTCCTCAGCACAAGATGGAACCTCCTCAGGTATTATGGTGGCTGTAACTCAGGAGGAAAAGCAGGTCATCTACTGATCGTAAGGTTAGTGGTTCGATCCCTGGCTCCTCCAGTCGGCATGCAAAGTATGCTTGGGCAAGATACTAACCCCAAGTTGCTCTCCGATGCATCAATCAGAGTATGAATGTGTGTGAATGCTAGTTAGGAAGCACTAAAAAGCTTAGAAGAAAGCGCTTGTGCGATTGGGTGAATGTGGCATGTTTGAGTACTCTGAGAGTAGAGAAGCGTTATATAAGAATCACTCTGTCCACCATTTAAGATGAACACATGGTGCAGAAAGGAAATGTTAGACACACCCGCAGGTCAAAACACCAACTACTGGTAGATAGCACAACCACTTAAACTTGTAAGTCCAGACTGACCAACCTGTGCACCACCTGGATTGACTACAAGAAAGCTGTAACTCAATCACATGCAGTGTTGGGCAAGTTACTTTGAAAAGGTAATTAATTATAGTTACTAGTTACTTCTTCAAAAAAGTAACTGAGTTACAAGATTCTAAAAGAATTAATTACTTGAAAAG
>VUQG01022727.1:0-59954 GCA_015106755.1 Etia nguti | reverse complement strand
TCCCCAAAAAGTTGATTCTGTTCATCTGGACGTAGCATTGTCAGTGGGAGAAACGTTTCGTCACTCATCCAAGTGACTTCTTCAGTCTCAGCTGACTGCAGGTTTCCCCAATCTTATAAACAGTACATTTGCATAATGACTGAAACCAGCCCACTGAAGGAACAATGGGCTGGGAGGTCAGTTCCTTGATCATTAATATGCAAATTCTCATGACCATTGATCAAAGACCACTGATCAATGTCCATGAGTACCATTCACAGAGAGTTGGGGAATGGCTGCAATCACAGCATTGTAAGATGGTGAAAGATGTCCCCTTAGGCCCCCTCCTCGATTCAGAGATGGTCTTTCCCTTTTCACGTAAATGGCCTCCACGACTCCCCACTCAAACCAGCATTCCTCCCTGTTCAGGATGTGTACATCCTCATCATTGAAAGAATGTCCACTGGCCTGTAGGTGTAAACAGACTGCAGAGTCCTGGCCTGATGAGGTGGCCCTTCTGTGTTGTGCCATCCGCTTCGCAAGAGGTTGTTTGGTTTCCCCGATGTATAAATCCTGGCAATCCTCCTGGCACCTGCCACTTGTCCTTGCTGATTTACATCCTCTTCACTGACAGCAACCGGTTATGCTGTCTTTTTTCTAAACGCTATAAAGTTGGTATGAAGATGGAATTCATCATCAGCTAAAATTCACATTAATCTCTTCTATAGTTGATGTATCCTAACTCTGACCATGAGCAACGCAGCCACTGTGAACTCACAAACTGTTCTTCGCCTTAAATTAATCACAACACTGAACCTTGTCTAAACCCCTGACTATGGTGCACAGTTTTGCATCTTTCATATCTTCGTTATGCGACATCCCCTGATGATATATAAACGAACAGGAGTTTCTTTTATGTGTTACTGTTTAGTCTTAAATTGGTTTGATGTTTGAAGGCCCACAAATTGGTTAAACCAAAAGTAACAAGCCTGTTTTGAAAATGTAAAAGTACAGATATTTGTTTTAAAATGTAGGGCATAAAAGTAAAAAGTTATCAGAAAAAAAACTACTCAAGTAAAGTATAGATACTTCAGTACTTAAGTACAGTAACAATGTATTTATACTTTGTTCTCGGCTCTCTGGCATGTTTCAGCCATTCAAAGCAGCCAGTGGCAGCACATCACTTGTACAAATTTTTTATTGTTTAAAAATGAATAATAGAGTGCTATCCCCAAACATTAAAAAAAGACACCACCATCCCTTGTTTTATTTTTACAATATGAAAATAAGCATTAATATTCATGCCATTTCTGCAGTCACTGATTAAAAACAGGCAGAAATAGATTACATCTTCAGTTATGACATGAACTTAGAAGGCCATTTTAAAAATAGCAGGTTTGATACAGAATAACTGCTATTTAAATGACTAAACATCCAAACAGGCCTAAATCACACCAATCACTTGTTGGATGCATAACGGTCTACGTCTCCGCCCTGCCTTCTCTCAGGGTATCCTGATCAATCAATCTGTCCCACGCAGCCCTGAATGTGTCTGGACAACCGCCTTGTGTAATCAAGCTTGAGTGGAAAAACAGCACCTCTCTGTTAATCACAATACAACAGCGGGCAGCCACAAGGCTGCCAACAGGTATCCATTTACTCAAAGCCGCCTCATATAACCCCCAGCAGTTGTGCTAGTTTCCTGTTTTGCTCTTGTTGATGAATGGCGTGTCTAAATCGCAGTACATCTGCCACAAATGTCACGCCAGAAGACCACTCACCAAGACCAAGTGTAATTGAACAAAATATCTTTAATAGATATAAACTTTTTTTGTGTGTTTGTTTTTACACATCACAGCTCAATGGAAACAGAATCACATGCTGACACACATGTTAAGAATGAAGGCATAGGGGCAATCTGCTACTGTTATGGGCCTACAACTCACTTTGTCTGAGTCTGGCTCGTGGTTCCACTCTGAACTAGCAAGTAAAGCAGAAATACATCAAAAATAACTGTAAAAAATAAGAACGAAGGTGCGATTTTGATGAATATTAAACTCTCCTTATATACAGTTGCACAGCATCAGGGTACAAAAGGAAATAGTTAAAGTGTGAGGCTTAAATAAGGACTGAGCTCGGTCCTCTGCAGACCAGATTCTGTGTGGGCTTTCGTGCAGATTTACAGAAGTACAGAAAACTGTAGCTGGGATTTCAGGATTTACACAGCATCTTCTCTGCAATAATGTAACAGTACCAACTGACTCCATCCAAAGATTTAGGGATCAGATTGAGGCATTTTAGCATGCTATGGGAGGAGAAGGATGTGAGTTCACTGTAGTATTTTACATCTTGTCAACACTAAGTGGCACTGTCAAATCAATCCACTGCAGCAGGCAACAGTTTTTAGGATTAAAAATATCATTATATTCTCTAGCATTGTACTCTGGATCAAAAGTTACCCGTCTCCTGCTGGAAACTTTTGAGTCAAAGGATACATCTTGTCACTTAGGAAACTCATCATTAATGGTACATACTGTACATATCTCTAACTGCATATGGCTGTTTTGCTTTTCTTGGCCATCATCTTCGACATAAATACTCTTTGCATTATCATATCAAGGGAAGGCATGAGAAAAATAAATGTGAACATCACATATTTACAATAATCTGAATAAGTGACACTGAATTGTCAATTTCTATCTTATGGCACCCATATTGTGGTTGTAATATTTATTTTTTTCTTTTCATGTGACCAGTAGTCCTATACAAGTTTTACTTGCAATAACCCTCGCTACACTTGCACAGTCTTTTACATAGGCGATACAGACAGGCACTCGACCTTACAGTGTTTACAGTATGTGCTATGCAAAGGGTCCGTCTGTCTATCTGTGCCTACCTATCAACACTAACCATCAAAAATGACATCTCCCATCCTCTCTTATAGCGTCTACTTTTTCTTTTTTCTCTTCGTTAGTAATACAAAAATAATCAGTTTTGTTATCTGTGAACTGGGAAAACTGGAGAATGTCTTAACGGCAGCACATTTACAGCACACCTGTCAATTAAGATCAGAGCAACCTGGGACTATATTAAGGAACTCTTGAAGAAATTTTAATTTGTGTCAGAGTTTTTTCTTTAACTGGAAATCCGTTCACTTAAAATTAGTTTACAGCTGGGGAGCTAAATGGGGACAGTGACTTTAAATCCCTTTAGGTTTGGGTTAGTTTCGAAATCGTGCTCTCGCTTTCTCTGACATGCAGGAATACCAACAGTCCATTCAAGGGGGGAAACAAAAACATGTGATACTTTATGAGCTCCTAAGTAAGGGAGAGCATGCTGATGAAAACTGACACACAGATACGCCGCTGCTCTTTTTTTGTCTATCACCCTGGTTTCTCCTTTGTCTTTTGTGTTGACTATTCAAACAGGTCCATGAGGCTGAGGAAGGATGATGTTTACATCCATGTTGGCACTAGTTTGTAACAGTACAAGAGCGACACCGTGTTTTTTTACGTGATTCTGTTATGCACCGAACATTACTGAAAAGTTTGAAATCAGCTTGAGTAGTGGTTATTCTCCCAGTGGAGAGCGGTCAGCAGCAGCGTGCATCAGTTCATGTCGATGGTGTTAAAGACCCACTCTGTAAACTTCTTGAGCTTGGCAGAGGCGCTGTAGGACTCCTCGAGGAGACGCTGGTTGTCCTCTCGCAGGCTCTCAATTTGAGCTTGTAGTGATGCCTTGGCATCCTTCTCCTAATGGTTACAAAAGGCACATACAAACAATTTGAGGTCGATACTTAGATTTTGCATCTATATTGGAGGCAGTGCCATCAGCCAAAGGGGAGCAGGATCAATCTAAGTATCAATCTAGTATCACAACTCACCTTCTTTAGGTCCTCCTGTAGTGCCTTCACCATGGATTCTAGCTGGCTCACCTTCCCCATCAAACAAGCTGGAGTCTCTCTGTGAGAGGAAAAAGCATGACATTAGCTGGAACCAACATCTCACATTAAAGCATGGGTAAATGTTTCTTAGTCCAGTCTTTCTCAGTGATGGTACATGCAGCTTAGCAATCCCCAACAAACATTATTGTACTATTGGCAGGATTCATTGGTGATGCAGTGGTGTGCGATTTGCAAAAAATCAGTGTTTTTCTGGAAATTTCTGGAAAAACCAGCAGATGAAAGCAAACATTGGATCTAGGCCATGACCTGAGGCCTCTCACCCTGGCGAAGGCTGTCTCAGTGGAGCCGCCTGAGGTTCGGCCTGCTGGGGACTGGTGGCTGCTGCTGCTGCTGCTGCTGCTGCTGCACTCTCAGCCATGGAGTTCTCCTCCTGGGCTGCTAGGAAAACCAGCCTCTGCTCTGAAGTATTACAAAAAAAAAAAGTCAAGTGTTGTGTTATCTGACCTAAAGAGACAACAAGTACAGTGTAACAGTGCCCTCTTCTGATAAAAATAAGATAACAGGTGGATTTCTCTATTACAAAACCTTCAATTCAAATGTCCTTTGTTTGTAGTTTGTTTTTTTAGGATGAAATGAAAACATGACGTCTGGTTACCCTCAAAGGCCTTGGCAGCATCTACCAGGTGGGCCCAGTCAAGTGGGCCATCTGCCCCGGTGTCAGGCAGGGGCATGAGGACAGGCTCTTGCAGCTGCTGCTTCTTCCTCTCTTGGTCCAGCTCCGAACTGTCTGGGGCTGACAGGTCTCCTGGGAAGGAGAAAGAACACAGTTAAACACAATGAATGAGATTTGTATCTGCTTTTAGGGGGCAGAAGATGGGAAACTTTATAGTCAGCGGTTATAGCGCGGCATGGCTACAAGACTTTGTCAGTTGCATTGTGCTTAGTGTGTTTAAGCTTTTATTTCATTATCTGCAGATGTACTCATATTCTATATACAGTATTGTGTAAAAATCTTTAGAGTAGATTAGATTTTGTTAGGAAAACTGGAAATAGATGCAAAGAGGTATCCAAACGTACATGGTAATACAACATATAAGGCAAAAACAGAGTTTGCACAATTCTAACAAGCTTAAAAGTTCTAATAATACTTCGCATAACCACTTTTATTCCTCAACACAACGCTTTAGACAGGCTTTCTTCTCATTTCTTTAAGTAGTCTTTGGGAATAGTTCTCTGGGCTTCTTGGGGGACTCTTCTTAGATGTTTGCTGCATTTTTGTTCTGTTCTCTCTCAGGAGGATCCTACACTGCTTCAGTAATGTTGAGCTCTGGGGAGGACATTCTTTGAATTTTTTCAATCCAGGTTTGCTCAAGACCTCTTTAAAAAAATTACAGCAAAGTCTAGCTCCTTGGAACAAAAAGCAAGAAGTGGTCACCACAGCACATAACACCGCATGTTTGATTTCGGAGGTTTTTTTACGCCGGAAACTCTTCCTGATTCCCGATGCGGATGCGTAAACCACTACACTTTGGAGCCACTACAGGTTCAATCACAGAAACTAAATATTTACCGAGGGATTTGTGCGATGCTCGCCGACTTGGTCCGTGGCGGGTGGTGGGTGAACGTGGCATGGTGGAACAGGAGAAAAGAAGGTCAGTAGGCGTTTCACGCTGTCCACTAGAGGACGGCTCCCTCTGCCCACTGTAAATGCTCTCATCAGACAGGGTTCTCTGAAGGGAACGTCGACTGGGTGGGGGGCCTGGAAACAACGGCTTCACGTAGGGATGGAAGCAGACAAGAAGACTCAGGTAAAAAGCGAGAAAAAGAAAAAAGAAAAACCTTGCATTAAAACACTAAAGGGTTTTTATTAATATTCTATTAGGGCTGTGCCATATCATATTGTCCGTGATAGTAATTATAAACACTTTTTAGCAGGGCTTTAAACAGCTGGTTAAAAAGCTCGAACCAATATATAACATTCCCGGTAGTTTTATCATGTCTTCTTGTGCAGCCCCTGAAGAGTTACAAGGTCAGGTTACTTTAGTTGTTAAACTAAAGTACTTTATGTCTGTGAGAACCTTCACAGACATAAAGTATTTAACAGATATTTTATATTTTGCTCACAATTTCCAGGTTATCTAGCATGCTGTTGTGCTCACATTTGACTTGTGGTGCTTCGCTACTATGTAACCATAATACTGCTGGCACCTCGTTTTAAAACAGTCTTCGGTGAAATGACCAACACTACATGACCATGAACATATAGACTTCCTTGCTTGGACTGATGATGAGCTGAAACTGCTATTTTAAGCAGAACAAGATGAACATAATGTATACCCAGTGATAGAAAACAAGCTTTAATATTTTATCAAAGCAAATGTAGTGGTTTATTAGAGTGGTACCAGGAGCATTATCCATAATCAGACAGTTAGAGTAGTGGGAAAAGAGTAGAGCCTGACTGATACCGATACTGTACCAATATTTGGTTGATTCAAAACGCTGATATTTTCTTGTATCAGGTGATTTTTTTTCTTTGACACAGGAAATGTAAACATATTTCTTTAACATTTCCTATTTGTAGTTATTTATTTACTCGTTTAAGATCTGTCCGACTTTGCTCGGATCAGCTGGCTGCTTTGTTTGTGGTGTTCCAAACAGTTGCGGAGTGCCATCTGGTGGACAAACTATGATAACACGGTTGAAGGGTGTTTCTTCAGTATTGACCTTATAATGCTAGTAATGATAGATAGTCAAATCACTGTTATCGGTCAGCTGATAAATCGGTCCAGCTCTAGTTAAAGTAAAAGATTAGTTAAAATATATTAGCCTAAATTTTGTGACCACTAAGGCTCAGTCAGGAAGCAAACCCGGGTGTCTACGTTATTTTGTTTTTCCTCAAAGAGTCTTTTTTCAAAGATTGAAGATGTAGCCCTGAGTGGTAAAAGTAATATATTAGCTTATCTAAAACATCTCCCTGTACCTTCTCTTCATTTGTAGTGGGTGGAGGGCTGTCAAGTGTGATGAGCTTCTTTAAGTCTTCCTCCAGGCTGGACTTCGCAGTGTGCCGCTGGGGAGACTGAGAGCCCCGGAGATTAGCCCTGAGCTGGGGTTGACCACCCAGCAAACCATCACTCTGGTGCCGTCTGAAGATGAAAGCAAAAAAAACCAAATTCAGGCAGAAATCTCTAGTAATGATAAAGCATGTCTGTGACTAGCAGCCACCAGTACAAACGCCCAGAATGGCAGCTGTAACTGTTTTCAAACCAAGGTGCTGGTGATCTGTAGTTGAATAAATTACTGATTTATTGCACCAGGAAAAACTGGTTTGTGTGAAAACATTTACCACCAACACATAAGATATGAATCGGCTTTCTGACCAAATTCAATACGTGAGAAAAAGAGTGGAAAAAGTTTTTGTCTTCCTACAAACCAAAGAATATTGATCTACAATATTACAGGGTACAATATAAAGAACCTTTATAAAACTATATAAATAAAACTGAATGGAATTGAATTGATGTGGAAAAAATAATAAAAGCTCACCACACGGTGGCACTGCTGACCAAAATTTTAAACAACACCTTTAAAATGAGCTGACCATTCAGTGGGGCAAACAGAAAATACTCACTATGGCGACATGACTGACAGCAGGATGCACTCTGCACTGAGTTATAATCTTTTATCTGCATGCAATGGTGCTTTAGAAACAATTTTGAACATTCAAAGATGTTTAGTAAAAGAATATATTTCCATCTTACTTGCGAGTGCTGCCAAAGTCCACCGAGTTAACAGTTCCCCCAGGCTTCCTCCAGCCAATGAGATACTTTGAAGTGGCTCCTTGACGAGGGTAGAAGCTCTTGGTCCCCGGGGACTGGGAGTTTGAGGATGTGGGTGATGTGGGCACGGGAGCAGCCTCATCCTGGGGGGACATGGGCCTGCAGCCTGACGGACCAGGAGTGGCTGAGCTGGGGACAAAACAAAAAGGAAGGGCAGAAAAGTGTGACACAGCCTTATAATTTCATCAGTATCAAACACCGAGACCAGACTGATTGAAAAGAAAATGGATTAGTGATGCATTTTGATTGAAATGATATATTTTATTTTTCTTTATGTTTAACTTATCAAAATACCTTAGCTGTCTTTAATAAGACTGAACAAACAACAAAGAGTCAGACACCCTTAAAACCCATTAGTAAAGGTGTTTCTTCAATATATATATATATATATATCCAGATATCTCTGCAGACTGGATAAACCGATGAATTCATAAATATTAAATAAGAACACCGTGTCCTTGCACTTCATTTTCAGCTCTTTAAAATAGCATTTCTACAGAGTTTGACATTAATGCTTGAATTTTCCAACATCGAGTTTTGTGTCTGTGCACGAACTATAAAACAAAGCTGCCAATGTACAGGTCTGGTGGAGCCGAGTTATTTCTGGCTGAGTGAAGAAGAGAGGCAGGAAAGCTTTAGTTGATTCAAAGGAAGTGGGATTTAGAGGAGGGGGGAAACAGTGCTGAGCTCACAGTCTGCATTTCTAGCAACTTCAAGCACTTCCTTTCTATCATGGATACCCAGAGACGGAGATGCATACAAATGCAAAACCACAGACACAGATATTTCATTCTTCCGCTCTCCCTTTGTTAGTGCCAAACCGCAGAGCTTTGGACTTTTTTTCAGCTGGGACAGCGCAGGATATATCTGGACTACAATGAATCACTGTCTGTTTAATGAAACATTGATGCAAAGGATCAGATTCCTAGACTGCCTACATGGCTAAACTCTAACAGAACAGCAGCACACCTGGAGTGGGCGGCGGCATCACTCAGGCTGTAGGAGCCGCTATCGGGACCAAGTGGCAAGGATAAGGGGCTCTTCCCTGGGATCTCGGTGCCTCCAGAGATGACAAGAGAGTCTGGAGTTGGAGGTGAAGTGTCGGCGGCCGTCTGGCCATCTGGTGGCTCGTCCTGCCAAGGGATTTTGTCTTTTGCCGTGAAGGCACCAGTGGAGGAAGCTGTGCTGCTCTGCGTGGCAGTGAAGGAGGTTGCGTCAATGCCGCTGTCGCTGGAGGTACCCTGAAGATAGCCACTGAGATCCAGTTCACTCCGCACTCCAGAACGGGAGCCAACTTCGTACCACTTCTCATCGCTGTGGGTGGAGCTGGAGGCGTTGCTTGACAGTGTGTTGCTGCTTGACTGGCTGGATGAATAGGGAGCATCTGCCTGTTACCAGATGAGAAATCTGATCAATTTCAAGATAGAAAAACAGGATATTTTGCTGCAGCGTTTCCCCAAAGTACCGAGTGTTTGTTCTGTATCACCTGAAGTGCTCAGAGAACCCATAACTCCTCATGCTGCGATCATATTTAGCCCAATGTTGGAAACACTTTAATTAGTGTGCTTAGCGTAGATTGGTTCATGGCACACAAACTTTAGCTCACAGTCATATGATGCTAACTGTGATTAAACAGCAGACCTTTTGTTAGCACAGGGCCTCCCTTATCAATTCAGCAAGGAAATTATTTGGTTGTTGGCTATCACTCACCTTAGTGCTCTTGTTAGGAGACACGTGGCTGCTCTGCTCTGACGGTTGAAGTCGAGGAATCACCACCTTGGAAACCACGGTGTCTAAGACGTAAGGAGAATTTAGAGCCCATAACGCAAAACATGTTTTTTTATTTACCAACACTGAGGTAGGAGTTCTGCTTACCTGAGCTGGGTTTGTCCCCTGATCTGCTGGCGGGATCACCCTCCCCAGGTCGTGACCATCCAACACCTGAGCTCGACGATACTTTGTTCCCATTGACGCCCTCACCTGCCACATGGCGCACAGATGAAACAGGGGACTGGCAGTTGTTATTAAACCTGAAGAGACATAAAGAAGGTTATCTGTTACTGTGTAGCACACATCAAATTTTGAAAAAAATATATATTTATGAAATTTAGTCTGCATAATTTGTAGCAATGAACTCACCCGTCAGGCATAGACTTTTGCCTCCAGTGGGTGGAGGCCATGGTGTCTGTATAGGAGAGACTGGAAGGGGAGTTTGTGTTGTGCAGTGTGCGTCCCATCACAATGGAGCAGGCAAGGGCATAGTTGTCATTCCCTGGGGAATATCTGTGGAGACATATGGATGCTATTAAAGACATATGTTACAACCAGACAGAAGTTAGCTCAGCGTGTCTGCAAGTTTCATAACAGAATTATCCTTATTATGTGACCTTTTGGGGTTGAGCGGTCGACCATCACTAGACACACTGCGGGGAATAGCAGCAGGGTTACTCAAGTCTGTGGGCGGGGCCTTGATGAGGGTTCCCCCCATGCCAGCGGCACGCGTTTGAGGGCTGGATGAGGTGCGTGGCCACTTGGTGTTGTTGTTTGTCGAGCGAAAGGGGAACTTTAACTCATAGGGCATGCCCTCTTTGTGGTTCTTGTAGTCCACAAGTGGCATGTGGTAGATTTCTGAGCAGCCTCTGTTGGCACATAAAGCAATCGCAGTCAGAATACTTTAAGGATGGCTTCAAAAGCCACAAACCAACACATCAACTAAAGTCTCTCTTGTATCCATTTATGACTTATACCCACAGTACCTGCGTGGTGTTGAGTCTTCATGTGGAGGAATGATGACCACCTTAACAGTGACAGAGGTTCTAAGAAGATCGATCATCTGCTCGTGGGACAGCGAGGCCACGGACACCTTGCAAATCTCCACTAAGCGGCTGCCCTGCCTGAGCCCAGCCTGCCAGGCATAGCCGTAGGGCTCCACTTCTGCTACGATCCCCTCAAAGTTGACATGAAAGCCCAGCTGGCCCAGGGCGTTACGACGTAAGGTCATCTCTGTGGTTTGGCTTCCCTTGGTCAACAACTGAAGAAAAGACGGTGTGAAAGATCAAGGTTGAGTCAGAAAGGTGGTGAAAAAAGAAAAGGGTGGATGAAATGTATTGTTAGTCACAAGCTGACACACATATGTCAATAACATAACACGGATATCATAATGCATCTTTCTGCACAGTCAGCCTGAGCCACGGCTCCAACGGTTGAAGATAATTTTTTGAGCAATCAGGTTATAATTTCTTAAAATTGGTGAAGCTGCCGAATTTTTCAATTTTTCAGCCCTTTGAGCACCACAAGGAAAATGCTAATTTGTTCAGTATTTCCACAAGAAGAGAGCAATCTCTGCAGGTGATCTCTACTTAACTGGACAAGCAATATCCAAACAATCCAGATGAATCTGGATAAAAAGGCCAGAGGAAATCCACTTTTACAGATCCTGTATATGCCTTTCTTTATTGAGTTCACCAAGTAGAAAATAGTGGTCTGAGTTTTGGCTATTAAAAAAAGAAGATGAAGAAGAAAGAGCTCTTTCCTGTACTGTCAGCAGGAAATCCTTTTTTACTTTATCATTAAGCAGAACTGCAGTGTCTGATGAACGATTGAAATATCCCATCAAAAGTGCCGCTTTATCTAGACCACAAGGAAACCCTCAGTAATGATATGAATTAAACTACTATGCATTATGCTTGGCATGACTTTTAATCACAGGGTCAGTGCAGCATCTGTGGCTTTCTGGTGAGTCCATAATTTCAGGCTACGCCCTTATGTTGCTGTAATCATCAACAATAGTTATTTTTTTTTCAAGCTACTGTTGTCAGGGAAGTGGACAAAGGGAGAGTGTGTCCTAACACCAAGCACTTTTTGCCTGCATTATTGCTCACATCCACAGTGACTCACAGACGGGGACTGGTTAGCTGGGTGATTTGGATGTTTACTAGATGATACTAGAAGATAACCAGCTAAAGAGTAAATATGCTGATATAAAAGTTGGAATGCTTTCACCATAGTCACAGCTCAAAGCATCTCTGTGTGTGTTTATTACAAGATGCTTGTCAGAGAAGCACTTTTTTTAAGCTCTGCAGCCTCTGATATCTGCAGCAGATGGTGTATGCTATAGACATGTGTGGCTACAGAAGGTGATGGTGCCCCACTGACCTCCAGTCTTTTGACAACCTCTCCAAAGTCCTCCGTATTGTTATTAATGGAGCGCAGCGATACGCTCTCACCACGCTCATAGTAGATCTTCATAGAGGCGGGGCTCCCAGTTGACCAGCCGATCACATCGCGTGTGGCACAGTTAAACACGACCGCTTTGGCCTCTTGATCCAGCAGGATGATGAAGTCATTTGAAATGGCCAACAGGCACTCGCGTTCAGCCCCGGCTACTTGATCTTCGGCATGAACCTGCCAGGTTATAGCCCCGAGACTCCGTAGCTCCGCCCCACTGTACGGACGCACCTTCTCCCGCCGTTTGTGTGCCAGAGAGATGAAGGGGAACTTCCCAGAGGATTCCACTGATGTACTTGTCACGTGTCGCTCTGCCAAATCCCGCAGATACTCCTGCCGTGTCCGTGTTGCCATGGCGCCAAACTTATCTGACTTATGAGCTGCGTTCTCAGCGTTGATGACTTTGGCCAAAAGGAAGTCCCTGAACACAGTGGACTTGGGAAAGGTCACGCCCTTCGGGATTGGCGGGCCAAAGGAGGGAACGTCCTGGGAACGGGTGACAGCCACACTGCAGAAGAAAAAGAGGAAAAGAAGTTGTAAATACTCAAGAATTCGTATTCTCTGGACTTTCCATTAGCAAAATTGTCAAGAATGAACGGGGCCTTAGGCAGCTGTATGTTTTGTTCCAGTTATAGATTCATTATACATTTATTTTTAAAGGTTGCCATGACAGTGAAATTCTTTTCTGCAAACGCTGGGACACCATGAGCAACGTTATGGCTTTAAAGCAGGGGTGGGGAACTCCAGGCCTCAAGGGCCGGTGTCCTGCAGGTTTTAGATATCACTCTGGGTCAACACACCTGAATCAAATGATTAGCTCATTACCAGGCCTCTGGAGAACTTCAAGACATGTGGAGGAGGTAATTTAGCCATTTAAATCAGCTGTGTTGGATCAAGGACACATCTAAAACCTGCAGGCCTCGAGGCCTGGAGTTCCCCCGCACCTACTTTAAAGCAAGGGGATGAGTCTAGTCATGAATCCTGAACTGACCAATCAGAATGCATTACCAGAATGCTAGTGTTTTGAGGGCAAAATTTTCTTCCTGTCAGAAAAACCCCCAAAAGATAACCAAAGAACATGGAGGAAGGAAGTGTTATTGTGCATTAATAATTATTTTTTGTTTCTTTGAGTTGGGGTTGAGGTAAAGAAGCAGGTATAAATAATTATTTTAGCCTTTTAGCTTCATTGACTCCTATTCATTGCGGACTATCTCCCAAGCGGCCTGGCTGAATTTCTGTATAGCCAGATTACCAGAAAGTAGAATGGTACCCCAGGATTGGCTCTGGTAAGGATGAGCTTACTTGCATAAGCATGTATATTGAATCTTTTAAAAATGCATTTAAAAATTGCACATAACATAAAAAACCCCCCCCCCACATATTCATAAAAAGCAAGGTATAGAATATGCATATGCAAAGATAAATACATTGAATTACCACAACACAACATACAGTTTACTTTATGGTTAACTCACCTCTGACCTTTGCTCTAAAAAGGAGGGTGTTCTAATTCCTACAGGAAAGCTCGCCTCTTGTTACCCTCCAAGGCTCATATTACATTTCTACACAATGGCCGTCTGAGTTAAATTACTATAAATTAGTAACTGTGTGGTGATGCTGCCTTCTACATGTTCTTCATTAGAAATCTGGGAAACTTTACAAGAAAAACCTTTCAAAAGACTTTAAAAAACCAATGAGGAAGAAACTTGTCTGCCTTCTTCCTATATATAAATATAGAGGCTATATAAAGGCTATACGTGCATACGTGCATGTAAACTAAAAACCTAAAAAACCAAGACATGGTCTCAGATAAGCTACTTTGACAGTCCTGACAAAACTCCATCCAGCCCATTAAACAGATAACACGGCCTCTGCCTGTAGCAGAAATGCTGCAAACCATGGCCGACTGCACTCAGCATATAAAAGCTATACATCCAATCCTAGATGACAAGGCAGCTCCCAGTGATGACACCCTGCCACTCTCTGCTACATCATGGTATATGGAGGAGCAGCGCTGTGGCTCCGGCTCGCAAGCACAAACAAAGATCATTTCCTAAACAAAGATCTGGTTACGCAATCCTGCCTCGCTGGCCCCGTGTGACTTTGAGGCAGCGGTTGAAAGCAGCAGATTAGCACCCCGCTGGCCCCAGGGCACTTACTCCTTTAATGCTCTGGTTTGGCTCAATATGACCTGAGAATTATCCAGATCTCAGCAGCAGGCAATGACAGGCTATTAATAACTAGATGACTCAACAAATAAAAACATGTCCTTTATTAATAGAGATTAAAGAGGCAAATGCATTATATTATAGTAAAAGAAACAGGGGGGGGGGAAAATCTCTTCATGTAAAATAAAGTTTCAAGCTAGCATATATGATGTTTTGACCACCACACCATAGCATGCTGAACTCAACACAAACATGTGTAACTTACCTCCTGTCTTCATCAAAAAGTAACCATGCTCTTC
This sequence comes from Etia nguti, assembly GCA_015106755.1. Lineage (NCBI taxonomy): Eukaryota > Metazoa > Chordata > Actinopteri > Cichliformes > Cichlidae > Etia > Etia nguti. The sequence goes on along the minus strand of VUQG01022727.1, from coordinate 45,541 downwards.
AGATTACTGCATCCAAATACTTATATTCAATCAAGGCGGTGAACAGACAAACTGTGTCGATGCTAACTCAATTCTCCCTTGTACCTATAATACAACAGCCAGTATAAACCACTCAATACTGTGTAGCAAATTCTTGTAACTGAGTTCTCGTGTCCACACTCTTTTTTTCTCCCCCCCCCCCTAAACCATCAGGGGAAGGCATCCAGGGAAAGACTTGTGACAAACAGTCAGGAGTGAAGTCTTAACAAATAGTGCCTCAGTCCACACAGAATATGAGTTGAATCCGAAGACTGAGATTGTGCAGATGACTCTTGCGTTGGGCAGCAGGATTGTCTTCAAGGATTCAGTGTCTTGGGCCTCTCCATTTCTTCTATAAGGTAAACAACAAGAACTTCCCTTTCTCTCAGAGTATAAACCAAAAGATGAACCCTTTATGCAAAAAAGAAAAACAAACGAAAGCGGCCACAAGTCGATGAGATGGAGTAGCTCGTCAGAAAAAAAGAAAACTCAGCACGGAGAAGAAAAGTAAAAGGGCTCGAAATAAATCAGCCCAAATGTGCCGCTGCCGTGAGCTGAACAGACAGAAGGTTGGCTCGACCTGTCCGCTCCTCAGGTTGGCTCTGTGAGCTCTGGGAAACACTGCTCTGAACAGTCCTCCCCACTCACATGCATGTCCAGTGAAGAGAGCACTTCATGTGCATGGCGCTAACTCCTTCAGACCACTCCAACTCATGCTGCCCAAAGGCAAAGTGGCAAGCAAGGAGAGGAGGAGGGGGGAGGGTTGAGACTTGTATTTATATGAGTGTGTGAAGAGTGAGTCTTTGAGTGAATTAGTGTACGGCGGGTGGGGGGCAGTGTGTGCAAGTGAGCATGAGAAAGAGGTAAAAGGAGAAATGGGAGTAGGGGAGTGAGTGGGAGCAACTAGATGTGTATAATATCTGTGTGTTCAAAGCACAGAAAGAGCATGTGCAGTGGGGCAGAAACGCATAAGTGTCAACGCCACACAACTCCACGGGAGAACCCCCATCCATGTGACAGCTACTGCAGAAGTAATTTCTTCTATCTGACAATAATCAAACTAATTCACACGCATACAGATGTGCAGTGGAAACGCAGTTCACGAAGACGGGACAGCAGTCAGGCAACAGGCTTTTATGCTCGCCTTTGCCTTCCAGTCAATGCTTTTGTCTTAATGCTGCTGTAGCTACCTGCATGAAAACACAGCTACAAGCTCTGAAAAGTGGTGTGGAGCTTTTAAGAGTCCCATAAAAGGATCAGGTCCCAGACAGAAATGCGAAGCCAAAATCAGATTTTCATTCAACGTCACCGTTGAGGTTTGTCAGTCTGACCCACTTAAAATTGTAATGCATCTCGTTTTCACTGCATATGATCATAGACTGCCAAAGTATCGTCATTCAGCATAAAATTCTGCTGTCTGGTCTCAGACACCGCCTGCTTTGCAAAGATATGCACAAGATTTACTTTATGTACTTTATGTACATTAATTTATGTTAATGTATAACCATTATCTTTGCAGAGGCTAAACCTTGTTAAGGACTTTGCAGGTCCAACGCGATGTTCTGTGCCTTTGAGCCTAAAGATCATGAAGGATGACACCAATAATCTTGCAGCACAGCTATTTCCTCTTTTTAAGACTACATGAACAGCAAATCACAGAACAGGAAAGGACTGACTGAGAAAAGGAAGAATAAAATATTTTCACCAGTGTCCCATCTACATTAACGTTTCATAACTTGCTTAAAAATAACATTCAATTACTTCGGTATTTAACAGAAAATATAGCTTCTCATCTGTAACATTGCTCATGTATTTATATTGTAGCACAGCTGCCACTAGACAGAGCAGTGATAAGGGAAAGGGGCCCATTTCTTTAGCCTAAGCCACATTAATCTGGAGGAAAACTGGTCACACCAGTTAACAAATCAATCGGGGACTGGGCCAGGAACCCTGCATTAGAAATACCATGAGCTATGATTACTCTGACTCTTGGTTTTGGGGCTCTATATATACTCTGAGTATACAAAAAAATATTTAAAGTACACAAGCTTAAGTAGAAGATGAGGTGTCACTGGACGGGGTTCCAGTAAGGCCAGCTTGGTGGGATCTGTTTGTTAGAAAGTATGTGAAACAACACACTGTGCTGAAATCCATATTAAATATGAGCATGTGCTCTGATTCAGTATCAGATTTATCAGGGAAAAATACCCCTTTGTCCTTGATGTGTATACACACTTAATTTGGTGCCAAGCTAGACTTTAGTTTCCTTAAATCAGTTAAGGATACTAAAGTCTAAAGTCAGTCCTTTGTTCAGCTAGCTTTATCCCTCTTTTTATGATCATCTCCCTCACAACAAGACAGCTTGAGATATAATACATAAAGCCTTGCTGAGGTGTAATAGGCCTCTTTTAAAGAACCAGAAAGGGCACAATTAAAAGCACAGTCACAAGCTTGTCAGCCGAGAGACCACAGTTGTTTTTAAACTTGTCTTCACTTTATTGTTTTTTGTGAATTCTTTTCATTTTCACTTTTGGGTCAAGTTTAGGCACTAAAATGTATTTAGTTAGTTTACGGCTTCAAAAGCACTTGATATTGTAAATGTGTGCTTAACAGGCTGCTCATGTTTCATCTCTGCTGGTCAAGCTTAAAGACCCACCTGTAGCATGTGCTGTCGGAGCAGGGGTTGTGTACTCGTACGATGATGAAGACATGTTGAAAGTGGGAGCGAATAGCCTTGGGGGTGAAAGGGTGAGCTCCGGGCTCCTGGAACACTAAGGTCACTATGTCGTTCCCAATGTGCCGCTTTCTCAGCAACTAGTCATTAGAAAAACAAGGAATTTTTAGAGAGGCATGACAACTGAATGTGAAAGTCATACAAAGGATTTGGTACGTTCCATTTACTGACATTCAAAAAAACCACATTCTTTAAAACGAAAGCCGATCCCTGAATGATAAGTCATAACATTCCTCTCTGATTTCTTTGTGGTGCAAATAAAAAGAAGCTTTTCATTTCCAAAAACACAACTCAGGACATACCACAAAATATGTACTCCCCATCTTTACCTGCTGTTTGTTGTTGGGTGTGTAAGGCAGCAGAGTAGACACATGGAACATGATCTCATAGTCCTTGTATGAAGTGTATAGGGAGTGAGTGCCCGTGGAATCCGCTGCAGGAAAAATAGGAATACAGTGTTCAGACTCATTGTGCCGCTACTGCCATTCATTTTTCTTTTCAGTGGTTTTTTTTTGTGCAAGACAGGATGCAATTTCACTGTAGCACAAACAGCTACACAATAGTCAACTGTGGATCAATGTCAGCCTGTCAAAGCTAATGTTAATAAAGAGAACAATTAATTGTTTTACTCATGCATCCTGTAAGGGAAGCTCGTTACTTTTTTCCCTGCCATTGCACAACAAAGGGCTAGAATTACTAAGCAGGGGAAAACAGGCCAAGACCACAATCGCAAAAAAAATAAATAAATAAAAATGTAAAACCTGATAGGAGCAGAGAGTTCAATGTAGAAATGTATGGCAGTTTCATTAATTTCCAGTGTTACAGCTGACCTGTCAGATTAATGTAAATAATAATTATTTACCGTCAGATTCTGATCAGTCGAACTTACTAACGTACTTACTGAAAATATGAGCATCTATCTTATTTTTTTTAATTTACTGTGTGAGGCTGCAGGTATTTATTAAAGTCAAAGGAAAGAACACGACGTACAGCCACTCGTGGGCAACAGACAAAATCTGAATTGTGGCAAGATACCAAATTATATTGAGTGAAACCTGAATGTCATTGTTACAGCACACTTCTCACATCTGTCTCAGTCACAATGGCAGTTTCATTTTGACATATAACGTGATTTAATTGATCTGATAACAAAGAGAAGGTAGATTTGTGGCATTTCACGCCTCTACGCACACGTGTTGCTGGTTAAAGACCTGGAAACAGAGGATTTAAAGCTGTCTGTATCAAATGTGTAAAAAGAAATCTTTAATACTACAAACAGCTCAGATCACTGTTAAAAAACCCATTTAGCAACAGAAAGACTACTATATGCTCTAAGTTCACTTCTGCCGTTACATTAAAATAACAGTACAGGAAACCAGCAGTATGTTGTTTAGGCTGAGAACTCAGTGAAGAGGACAGAGGCCAACCTTTAGCAATGCACTCACAGCTTTGAGCAATCCACCCATGGCAATTACATGTTAATTCTGATAACATCTCCCAATGGAATTCCAAATAAATCAACTCTCCTAGGAACAACTATCACAGCCATATCAGGCACAAAATAAGACATGCTTTTATTTCAGCATTAAATAATGGCGCAATTTGCAGGAAATCACAACAGTATGATTCATTTAAATACACTCCTCCCCAAATTACGAAGTCTGAAAGAGGAATTTGTGTGTGATAAGCTCAGCTAAAATAACTCTGTCCATGCTTTTCAGTCAGAAATGTCTTACAGCGCCTATTTAGCAAATCCCAACACTATTTTTTTCAAAGCCAAAAGTTTTTGTACTATTGTAAACCAACAATAGATGTAGGCTAAATGATCTAGGGGCTCATTCATTCACCTAACAAATCTGTTTAGGCAACGTAAAAGTCCTGATATAGTCACAACACATCAGGTGTCATTTTATTCTCTAGTGCCAGCACTAATAGACTGTTGTAGTGGGCATGTTGGTCAGAAGAAAGAGAAAGTGAGATAAAAGCGGAGAAGATAAAGGCAAGATAAAGGGCCAAAGTTCAAAAACTATAAAGTGTAATATGAAGAAGGGGAACTCCAAGTCACCATTCACATCATGTCTTACTTTCACTACCAAAACGAAAGATATCTACAATCTTATATGTAATCAGGTCATGCATAAAGTCAGTTTCAGTGATTAGCGGGTTTAAAGATGTATCACAACTTAGTACTATTTACTGTATGTATGTGTCATCTATAAGTAGGCTGGAAAACTGTTACTTTTTGTGTCCAGCTGGGCTCTGTACTTGGTGAAGCCCCTGAGGCGAACCTTCTCCCCCAGCAGTTGGAGGAACTCCTCCAGGGCGGGACCGGCTATCTCGTTGTTGTACATTTCCTCCTCTGTGCTCTGCCCTGCTCGGCAGTACATCACTCCCACTTTTACCTGAAAACTCAGCTGGGAACCAGCAAAGACACAAACATAAGAGTCAAGTTATTTCTTTAATCTACTTCAGGAGTGAGTAGGTTGAAGAAAAAAAATCCCATTCAGTTATTATAAATATATGTTGCAGCACTTTAAACTTTCAATCCTTTGGAAAATTGTTTATTTTCTGCCTACCCCTTGTTCATCCAGTTTCATCAGCTGCTCAGTAACTTTGGGTGTGTTGAGGGCCAGTCTGAGGCAGGAGAGGTCCAGCTCAGGCAGAAGATACTCCAGTACATCTTTGATGGGCAGACCTCGGCTGGTGCCATGCTTAGAGGTGGAAGGCACTGCATCTTCTAGTATAGAACCTCGAAGAGTTATCAGCTGGAAATGCAGAGATGAATCAGAGGAGATTACGGTGAGGAGCGCGAGAACCGAAGGAATGCACCTCAGGAATTTTTAAATGCGCTTTGAACTCTTGGAGATGAAACACACTGATAATAAAACATGCCTGCCCTGACACATGGAAGGAAATACAGGCTGCTGTGGTTCTTAAAGTCATAGCTGCCTCTTATTCAACCATTAAGAAGTTATGTGAAAACACAGAACAATCACAAAGTGTAACCGAGGAAGAAGAGGAGGTGGAAGGGCTTGTCTAAGCGTTCTGTGTACACAAAGTGTGCATTGTGCCGGGCTCTGGGACTGAACTCAATCACTTGGCTTTCATAAGCAGCTGGAATGGATAGAGACTTTCTCTCTCCTGCAAGCTTGAGGCTGTGCTGGGCTTGTTTTTACAATAGACCTGTGTTCCCCATGTCTAGAAGGTATGGTGAGGGGTGCTTAGGTAATTCAGGCTAAAGTGTGGGGGTTTAATCACATGCACCTGTCCTGCCTCAGTCCACAACAAACAGCCCCAGGCAGATGCCTTTATCCACTGTCTGGGAATGCATGTCCATATAATCCCATAACCCAAAATTCAAAATCCAATATCCCAAGCCAAATACAGAAGACAGGGGAGCTAACACAACTACTAAATATGACAGTCTATTTTTACTGAAACAAAGACGTAAAGTTCTCCACACATTGGTTTTAGGTTGCTGACAGGCCTTGGAGGCTGGAGGATGGGCGCACTTCCTGAAGTTTCTTCACACATTGCTGATATTGTGAGACAGCTGAATAGCCCAGGGGTTGGTTGCATAACCAAAAAAAAAAAACAAAACAAAACCAAAAAACAAGGACTGAGACTTATTTTACCTTGAGCTGGTCTTCCTAATATGGGATATAGTTGTTGCAATAAACACACCTTCTATATGGTTATATAAGGTCTGTGTTTGCTACATGTATAACACTCTAAATCCAAAGAAGCTTCCTTCACAGACAAGCAAAGTGATTTGTTTCCCAAACTGGTGAAAACAAAGCATGCTGTGGGCAGATTTCTCCACAGCAGACAGGAATAGCATGACGTTATGCTGAGGTTGCATGCAGGATAGACACTATATCTGACCTCGCTGGTCCTGAAGATGACCCGATAGTTATACTGCTGGCCATGCTCCTTGTCCTCCTCCAGCTTCTCTCTGCGCATGCTCACTGCCACTGGACCCAATGCCTCATCCAGCCCAAAGTAGTTCCAATGATCTGAGGTAGAAGAAGTAGTACAATTAAAAGAAACAAAAACCTGATCATGTATATTCAACACTACTGCTTTAAACAATAAATCCATCTATATGCTATGACAGCTGTAATGAAAGCAGGTGAATGCATCTCACCCCTAAGGTAGAAGAACTTCCGATAGTAATAGGCTCCCAGGTCCACGTGCTCCACAATGTATTGTTTGCCCTTTTCGCCAAGCGTGCTCGGGCCCTCCTTTGGTCCCTCAAGAACTGCTACTCCAGCATTGGTTAAGTGTGTGCTCACAGATGTTTCATACAAGTTATTTTCCCCACTCAGGGTCCCTGAGCCACTGTTTCCAGCTCCGCCACCCACAAGCCCATGATATCCTGGCCCGTTAGCCCCCAGCTTGCGCCTCGCAATGCCATCGGCACCGATCTCATTGCGGAAGCAAGGGCAGCTTAGCAACATTTCGTTGCTTTGTTCATCTCCAGCATCCAGGCTAGGACTGTCCCTGGAATTGAGATCTTCCTGGCTTCCACTAGGGGAGCTATAAGGCAGGCTGTGGGTGGATGACAGAGTAGAGGTAGCAGAGGCCACGGCAGCAGCAGACGCTCCCGTGGTGGTGTTTTTCCTCTTGCCTGCAGTCTGCCGCATCTGAATAATTTCATTGAGGTCAAAAAGCATGCTCTGAACATCGTAGTGAGCGAACCCTTTCTGACACACCCAGGGCTTGAGAGGAGGGCCCGTGTCATCTGTTCGGCTGTCCTCCACATCAGACCCCGCTCTGGGGGAGTCGGACTCACCTCGCACGTTCCTAAGTTTACGGAATATAGACTCGCCTCCTGTTTCAGACTTTGTGCGTCTCTTTGGGGGCTTATCTCTGTCCTTCGCCTTAGGAAGATGACCATCTGTGACATCCTCCTGAAGATCAATGATCCCTTGTTTGGATGCAATGTTCAGCATGTCCTCCAGTTTCTCTGGAGCAGGGCTACGTTGATCAACTTTGTCCCCTTGATAGCCCTTAAGCATTTCAAAGAAGCTGTCGCCAGCTACTCCATGTTGATCTATCGAGGAGGTGCTGCCATATTCACGGTGAAGAGGGGACAATTTGGCTCCCGATGATGGACCCCACTCCTCCCCACTATCTCCACTGCCTTCCATCTCACCAACAGTCATGTCACTATTGCTGCGCTGGCGGATGCGCCTCTGCCGTGGGTTTCTATGTGCAGGACCTCTGTAGTCTCCTGGAGCGAGGTAACGGGTGTCAGGGCTATAATTGTTAGCCTGGGACTGGGCTCGATTCTTTAAAGTGTTGTGGATGTTACGCAGCATTGTTGAGTCCTGAGGGCTCATTATAGAGCCTAACTTTATGTGACTTTTTCCAGCTGAGGGCACACCAGAGTTCTCAGGCTCCGTAGATGAATGCCACAGAGGCATTGTAATGTCTTTCCTTGGGGGCCAGTCGGCCACACGAGCCCGTACACCCATTTTAGGCACTCCTGTGCTCACAGTGGCGTGGATGCTGTCAGTGCGGCTTGAAACAGGAACCCCATTGGCCATACGCAGGTGGCGGGTGTAAAACTCATCACTGGCGGGGACCGAACCCCCAACGGTACGCTCCATGGGTGGACACTTCAGGCTGGTCATTACATAAGTGCCAAAGGCAAAAGGCACTCAGCAGGTGGGCATGGCTGCCTCTGGGATGGGACGCTGCTCTCTGACCTCATGAGCCATTTGATTGTCTGGGTTAAGAGGCAAATTCACCTCATCAGCGCTCAATACGGCTTTATGCCTCCTTACATGTGTCGAGACTGCCACATGGCATTTTCCACACTCCAAACACCCATCCCTGGAAACAAAAGAGAATTCAGTAAGTGCATAGAGTAATATTCTAAAAAGCCATAAATGAATACGCATGATGAGTCACAAGGCTTTTTCCTGTCATAAATAAGCCCGGAAATAAAGGAAAACAATCAGGGTAGCAGATGTTATTTAGAGCATTCTTTATATTTATTAATTAACACCACCTCTGCAGTACATTATATATTAGTGCGGTTTTGAAAACTTCTAAACTTCTACATCTACCCTCACGCGTAGAGGGCATCCTTTCTTCCAACCTTTCCCCAAAAACCAAAAACAAAACATACAAGGACATCTTCAGAAATATGCAAATGCTTATTTTCTATAAAAAGCAGTATATATGTGGGATGCACGAACCTGCCTGGAGAAAACAGAATGTGAATTCTTTTCTCTTTTTAAAAGCCAGTGAAAATTCAATGCACGTTCAATTTCAGATAAGGAGCCGACTTTTCAAACCAATTTCAGCATAACCATTGTGGGAAAACACAGAAAGTCTGCCAAATTATAAAAAGAGGTTAACAGTGAGTGCATGTTTTTTTTTTTTTCCTTGAAAGTCTAAGCCATTTCCTTAATAAGATCATTTATGTAGATGGAAAATGAGTGAGAGAACAATCTAAATATCTTCAGCTGGCAGACTTCTAGCTCACCCCTTCTCTGACATCTCCTCGAATGCCCCTTTAAATAGCCAAACATTAGTGATTTGTATTGCTTAGTCGCACTTGTCAGGATCAAATATGCCAAGCTGCACATCAAAAAGCAAAGTGGCCCTTTGAAAGTCATCTGAAAAGTGGGTGATGATCCTCTGCCTGACAAATCAGGCCAATTTGGCAGTGAGACACTGAGGGAGATTAAGGCTTTACTTTCACTTGGCCCTGCCTGGCTGTGGCTGTGATCACATTAGCCACCAGCAACGAGAGCACTGTGACGGTCCTATAGCACAGCCACGTTCACACTGCATCAAAACATCAGGAGCAGCTCAAAATCATGCAGTCCTAAGCAGAAAGAAGGCCCTTACCTTTGTTTAAACCATACAGAATTAAGGAAATTGAAGCTTTTCATCAAAGTCAACAAACTACAATGTATGTGAAAGTGGTGCACAGTGTCACGTGACCGGCAACGTTGCCACAGTGCCACAGTTAAGTGAGAGACGGGCCAAATATTCCCTAGATGCTTTCCTCATATGTTTGATATATCAACATCGATTTATAAGTCATGCAAAGAGTGTAAGCACAAAATCTCAAGGCTCTGCAGATGATTCAGTTTTCAGAAAGCCTTAGGCAAATTAGCCAGAGTCAGCCTAGCTTCAGTACACAGAAGAGTGCTTTCTGACAACAAATCTTTAAGCCTGTGCATATTATGCACCAGAGTAGGATTCTGCAGGCCCAATATTGTGCAAAAAACATGCAGCATTAAATCATGCAGTAGCAATTAAAGTCATAAATCCTGCTTGCAAAATGTAGCATGCGGAAGCTAATATGCTTACAGTCTTTTGCACCGTTTTTGCACAAACAAAATGTGAGATGAAACAAACATGAGGACTTCAATCAAATCAAACCCAGTATAACATTTTAATGGGTAGAGCTTACAAGGAAAAATGGCCTCGGATCACATCATTCGACCTTCATGTATCTTTTGTAATCTTCAACAAGAGAAAAATCAAGTAGGATGAAAGGCAGTATCTCCAATATGATCTTCAATCTCTCACACGAGGAGGATTTCCTGCTTAACTGAATGGACATCAATTGTTTGGGGCATGGCAGTAGATTATGTACCTGGAGCAGATTAATAAAAACTCATTATTTATTTTATTTTAAAAACCCCTCATTCATGTCCTACTAAATCTCTCTTTCTCTCACGTTTATAGGAGTGAAAATAGTCAGGGAATGCAAGTTAAACCATGCGTCTAGTCCCAGAGCGTTGGGCCTCATTCCCTTATGCCGCCGAGCATCCACAGGGACAGAGAGATGAATTGAACTAACACACGACACACGTGCGCACACACATGTCCCAGAAAACAGGCCTCTAATCTCCTCGCTGACAGTTACGCAGACAGACGGCTGACTTCATGGTCCTGTCAGATTAAAAGAATAACTATAGCACTGAGACTGAGAGTCTTGTGTTGGCTGAGAGCAGGGAGAACTTTATAAGAAACAAAGATAAAACCTAGCGATTCACAGGATAATGCTGTCTTGTTCTAACCCATCCTATCAGTCTTTTTCTATTTAAAAAAAAAAACAAGAAGAAGATTTTTCCACATCTCAGTGGGACGTGTCTAGACAGCATGTTGACCAAATTTGGTTAACTTCCTGTAATTGGGGCTCTAACCTCTGAGAGTAGACCATGTGACCCTACCTAGAGATGAGAAAAAGAGCAATAAAGAGGTGATGATTTTATGACATACCTCTCATGAGCTACAATTTGTTGATCGTGTGCTTCTGGGGATGAGACACAGTAATGAGTTTCTTGGAAGCCTCAGTGAGTGTTTAATTCAGCTCATACAGTGGGGCCTTCCAGACACCCATGAAATCAAAGGTGGAAGACAGACAGCAGTCAGTCAGCAGGAGCGGTGAATCGTGCAGTGAATCACAAGCATGAGCTGAGGGTATGAGCATGTCCTGAGTCATCATCGTTAAGGCACAGCTTGGCTTACTAGACTTATATTTTTTTTTTAAAACGTGTCTCCTGAAGGGGAGTCCCATTTGCTGAGCTTGCTGATGTTGATGAGAGAAAGGACAACATGCTGCAGTTGAAAGAGTCTTCCCCCTTGGGTCTCCCAACAGAGAGGGAATGAAGTTTCCCAGTACAACAGGCAAGTGTATCCAAAGCCGAGACAAAAGAGCCGAAGGATTGCCCTACAAGCTTGTAATTACTGCGTGCTTGAATGAGGCTAAGGGGCTGTTTGCCTGACACCATTGGCTTTCAAACAGGCACCCTACCATTTAGTCCATCGGCTCTCTCTGTGTCCTAATCTTTCCCCGCTCTAAGGGTTGACAGGGCTGTTGGGCAACAGACACAAAGGTCCCTCTGTCCCGGCTTGGTCAAAAACTGGGGCCTCATTCCAGCACAGTGAAGTCTTTGAAAATTGCCTGGCACGGGAACCTTACTATAGCTGTGTGTATGCGGCTGCCAGGAAAAACCAGATGAATTAAATGCAAAGCGGAACTGGAGAGATAGAGATGGAGCAAATATCAAATCAGAATTTGGAAAGAAGGGAAACAGACTTATTAAAAATAAAGGAGAAAAGCAAAAGAATAATGTCAAAAAAAGGAAAAAACTATCTGTGTTGAGTATGAGAATAATAACAGGACCGATTAGCTGTTCTGTAATCCACTCACTCACAGCTGCAACACATATTAACTAGCAGATAACTGAGGGTTAGGGAGAAAAGGGAAAGCTATCATGTCCGGGAAAGATGAATACACTAGAAAAGGAGCCAAAAAAAAATTAAAAAGACAGAATACATAGGGAAGCAAAAACTCATCTACAATTGGCCACAATGTCATTCACCAGTCAGAAAGAGACTGATGAAATAATAGTCAAGCCAGACTCCTACACAGCATTTCTTTTCATGTAGGGAGTGTAAGTGAGTGGGGGGGTGAACTGAGGTCTCTGTACATTCACTGAGGTGTAGCCCAAACATGGCTGCTGAACTGAACTTCCAGGTGCACAGGAAGTAACAGAGCAACTTCACTGGTTCTTTCTCTCTGTTTGACTCTCTCTCCCTTTCCTCACATCTCCCTGCTGCCTCCTCCTGTTCACAGATCTGGCTGAGAACCAGGCACGAACCTGCCCGTCCATCTGATTGAGCAAACCTGAGAACCTGACACCTTGAGGGGAAAACAAGGCAGGCATGCTGGCAGACAAACAACACTAGCATCATCCAACTGCGAGCCAAGATCCTGGAATTCCACCAATTTCAGTGGAGGAAGTGATGAACATCTGTGTGCATTGGGGGGGGGGGAGAAGTCGGGCATGTTTAGGCAAATACTGAGAAGTGCAACGCTGTCTGCCCAAGTGTTATAAAACACCTTTTTTTAAAAAGGTTGTCTTCTATTCTTGCAGTTACCTTACACTGAAAGCTTTGATCCAGGTTGTACCCACTCTGGGTGAAGTGGAGCGCCACAGTGAGAACTGGGCCGATGAACTGCACGTGTAGTTGGAGGACTTGGAAACCCAGTGGCAGCGTATCGACATTCATCACATCCATTGTCCTGTAGTGCGCCGCTGTGCTAACCCTGCTCTGCCTTAACGCTGGGCCCCCGTCGCTATCACTGCAGCACAGTTCAGTGAGTAATGGGCAGTGCTAACCGCTGGCAAAGTGAATTTCACTCACGGCCGTACACGAGACGACAGTTCTGGAGGAGAGCCAGAACACATTCATTGCCATTATCTCCAGCAGGGCGTCCTCGATCCTTCCTCTCCTCTTATACAGAAAGCACTTCAGCAGGGTTTCACGTGGGAGAGACAGGAGAATAAACAGACACTTGAAACACTTGACATAGTTTATAGTTAGCAACAGTAAACCCATTCCTATATCCAATTATCTGGGTGGGCCCCAAGTTCTGACAATGAAAGCCTTTGTCCAACTCCTACAGTGACACTTTTTTTAAAAAAAAAAAAGCTAATTGCACAGCTAAGTGCTTAGGTGGTCTACTTATCCAGACTAAAGAAGAATTACTACCTTTTCTATTTAACACCTGATGATAATCTGTCAAAAAAAGAGTCTTAAATAGGTTTATAGTTGACTGATTTGAATTATGCTTTGTTATAACATTATGTACAGTCATTTAATTTATAAAGACATAGAAAGAGTTGGTTTAGAGCCTCATATTTGACTGAGACAGTTTAGATATAATCCCATCATCTTTTAAAGATTGTGGGTTAGAAAGAGCAGTGGAGAAGAAGCAGTGTGCTGCTGCCTGAAGAGGAATGTAAAAAATTCTAATGAGGTGGCCGCCTAGCTGCTGAACTGCAGCAGTTCGGAGCTGGATTTTAAAAGTGGAAGTCTGCTCAAGGCTGTACTTTCCCTCTCCTTGCCCTTCCTCCCTCCCTGCCTACAACCCTAGGACTCCATTAGAGACAGGGAGCTACTGATGCACATAGACAGGTACATGCAGAGACAAAGACCCGAGCACACACACACACCTGCACACACATACATGCAGAGCAAAACCTAGAAAATAAGACAGCAAAGTCTACAGAAACAACATCTACACAACAACAGAAAATTGTGCTTATGAAAACAATCCCTGGGAACTGATGACTGATGGATACCCATTTCTGAAGCTAAACCACTTGTTGTTTAATCATAAACAGCACTTTTGTGTCTCGCACCGGCCCGCTGAGATGTTATTTCTGGAAAACCTGTCTCAAACCAAAAATATCTTTTCTTTGAAATTTCATGTTTGACATGCAAATTATGGTCTCTTTATGATCTCCGTGCAGAAACTACTCAAGACTGCCCAGAATAAAAAAGATCACCCTATGCACAATTCAACTTTCCAAAGATACCTCCTAACAAAAATAAACAATAAAATGTAAAATGTCTGTGCAAATAAAGATGCTGGCCAAATATAAATCTTTTTTTTTTTTTGTAAATGCTTCTGTTGTCACTGGAACTCTTTATTGCCATTTCTTCTCAAACTGTACACTGCAGACACTGTTCCCAGGTGGAAGCTGGTGAGGGATTTTATTCTTGTTGCCTAGCGATGTGAGGATGTTGCAATGAGCATGTAATTTACACAGATGCTCGGACTAGCCTGATGTTCATTTCCTGGTGAATAACCTGTTCTCTCACTACAGATCTGTGTTGCTTGTGGACTTCTAAGGAGGTGTATGCTGATTTTATTTTATCCAAGTACAAGCTTTTAAGACTGGGCAGCACCGCAGTCTTGCATAAGCACTGACAATCATCTTCAAATAATTAATTCAGCAACGTAGTGAAAAACGTTGTACATCCATTTCTGTGAACCATTTCTTCTTCTTTTTCAACACAGCATCAAGGGTTAACAATTTAACTATGTTGATATAGTGCCATAAAGATAACTGCAGGAAACCTTGGTACAACTGATGGCGTGTTGCCAGTAGCTGATGATAAAGATCAAAGAGCACCATTTAAACTGTCATCTGACTCTCACCTGGTGGTACTCATTAAGCACAGTCACACTGGCACTATCATTTGAGCTGTTGTTCCTGAGTACCCACCAAACACAAGGTGGCCCACAGTAGGTGTGTCCACAGCAGTTTTGCCCTTTGGGGCCCTTATATGGCTTTTCTATGGGTAAGCCCACATAAAGCCCATATGGTACCCATATAGGTTGGTTGCCATGTCCAATAGGAATTTTGCTTTTTGGGGCACCTAAGAGGGAAATCTGTGAGCACCCATCAGTGACCTTGCCCATAAAAAACCCATACGAGGCACATGTAAGGTTGCCCACATGGGGCCCATAGCAGTTTTGCCCTTTTGAGCCTCCATGAGGGTTGGCCCATGGAGGCCAGTAAGCCATTCTTAATAAATGGAAAGAGAGAGAAAAAGACTGACGTATACCAAATTACAAAAGAACTTGACTGAAAATCAACGATAACAGGTCTTATGAAGTGATACATCCAAATCTGACATGTTTGGTTCACACTGTTGTCAATAAATAAAGGATCAAGAGCGGTTAAACCTCTCCTGATAGAGGTTCTGTCATGGTTTGGGGCTGTGTTTCAGCCAGTGCTCTTGGTGATTTTGCCAAAATTGATGGAGTTATGAACACAAAAAAGTACCATCAGAAGTTGATCCACCATGCAATACGATGGACTGGCAATGGCTTCTTTTTTAGCACAACAATGATTCCAAACACACTGCCATACCTGGATAGAAAAACATCCAACAGACCACCATCAGTCATGGACAGGAGCCTGGAGATAAAACTGATGTTACTGTACTCTAAAAATCCAAGAAATGTGGTTTCGAGCCAGATGCTTACTCTGAATGGCAATACCCTGCCCTCCAATAACACTGTGAGGAATCTTGGAGTCATTTTTGACCAAGTATGTCCTTCAATACGCATTTTGAACAAATATGTAGGACTGCTTTCTTCCATTTGTGCAATATCTCCAAAATTAGAAACATGCTGTCTCAGAATGACGCTGAAAAACTAGTTCATGTATTTATTACTTTTAGGCTGGACTACTGTAATTCATTATTATCAGAATGTCCTAAAAATTCCCTGTAAAGCCTTCAGTTGATCCAAAATGCTGCAGCAAGAGTACTGACAGGGACTAGACAGAGAGAGCATATTTCTCCTATATTGGCTTCTCTTCATTGGCTTCCTGTTAAATGCAGAATTTAATTTTAAATCCTGCTCCTAACATACAAGGTCTTGAATAATCAGGCCCCATCTTATCTTATAGTACCGTATTACCCCATTAGCGGTCTTCGGTCTCAGACTGCAGGCTTTCTTGTGGTTCCCAGAATATTTAAAAGTAGAATGGGAGGCAGAGCCTTCAGCTTTCAGGCCCCTCTTCTGTGGAATCATTCTACTTTTAAGATTACGCTTAAAACTTTCCTTTTTGATAAATCATATAGTTATGGCTGGATCAGGTGACCCTGAATCCTCCCTTAGTTCTGCTGAAATAGGTCTAGGCTGCTGGGGGATTCCCATGATGTATTGAGTGTTTCTTCTTCAGTGGTTCTGCTGGAGATTTCTTCCTGTTAAAATGTTTTTCCTTCCCACTGCCGCCAAAGCGCTTGCTCATTTGATTGTTGGGGGTTTTCTCTGTCTTCTTTATATCATTGTAGGGTGTTTACCTTAGAATATAAAGTGCCTTGAGGCAACTGTTGTTGTGATGTGGCGCGATAAAAATACAACTGAATGAATACATATTTGCATATTATTGAACCCAAACTTTTATTTATAGCTATATCTATATAAGGCAGACATAGATGTCTATATAGATCTAGCATCTATCTGTATATAATGAGTACTTTGGACACAGTCTGAACATCAGAAAAGTCAGCCTGCTGAAAGTCATACCAACTTTGATGTAAGACCCTTTAAAAAAAGAAAAATAAAACCAGCTTGAGAAATATAATTTGTCTGCCCTGCACCACACCGGAAATCTATTTAGAACCATTTCTAAAACAGTCTACCTCTCCTCAACTATTGTGTCATTTCCTGCAGGTGAACAATACCTGCAATTTATATGGGAAAGTTTCCCTGAAACATCCTGAGAGAGCTTCAGTATTCTAGACCAACTAATCTTTTAACTTCTGCTTTTACTGACAGCGACCAAAAGAAAATGAAAGGCAGTTCCTGTTGTTGTTCTAATGCATTTGAATTTAACCACAGTTTTACTTCTATTATAAAAGAAAACCTCTACTTTCTACACTGAACTGAAAAAAGAAACTGAACTAAGCAACAGGGCCAACAATGCAATGAGAGCATTTCCCAGCAGCGGGCCATGTTAAACACGGCTGTGACAACTGGGAGGTGTTTCTAGGGCTAGTCTGTTTACTTTATTCACCCTACAAAAGGTAGGGCCTCTCTTAATATCTGAAAAGCAATTAACCTATTTGTTACCAAACAAATACTTCCAGCTCAGCATGGGTCTGGCACACTCCACTCTATGTGCTCAAGTATATGTGCTGGGATGAAGCAGTTTTCATCAATTGAGGATTAAAATAGAAGGATGGGAGGGTGAAGCTGTGGTATAATTAACAGTGTTGATGCAAGGAGGAGGGTTGAGAGAAGAATCTGTGGGCTTGCTGTCTATAATTCAGCCCCTTCACGTGCTAAAAGACGGGGGATGGGACTCAGCCAGGGGGCCCGGCAAACACTTCCAAGCCTGCTATTACTTCATTCTCGGATCACAGGCACTTGTGAGCAAAGCAAATCAGAGAAAACCCTTAGTGGCTTCTCACAGTGACATGCACAGATTAATTTTGACTGTTCCACTGGAGCAGTGTCTCTTCATCATCATTTGCAGCACGACAGTGGAGCTGTATGAAAGTTTAACTGGGATAAATACAGAGAGTCATGAGATGTCAATCAAAATGTTAAGTAGATCATGGTTTTTTGATTGAACATCACTGGATGGCCCAGGCTGAGGGCACATAGTGGTCATACACACAATGCATGCCAGGAAACACATGTCCTAGCTGTCCAAACACCCATAGAGTAATCAATAATATTCCTGAAAATCAACACACTTCGAAACAGAAAACACGTGTGTTACACAAAGTTATTAGAAATCCAGTTTATGGCCACATTGTTCCAATTGGAAACAAACCAATCAATGTTAAAATTTTAGCCCAACGAGTTAGAGCTTAGGGCTCTCAGGATGTTGGCCAATCAGTTGGATCACATTGCTCTGTCATATGAGGTAAAAGCACAACCCACAAAGCACCTCCAGTGGGCCTGCATAATCCTTGGCTTCTCTATTGTCTTGTGTCTGTGAGCTTCCAGTTCAAATTGCATCAATGTGCTTGGACCCTGTTATACTTCCTTGTAAGTCCACCCATTCAATTTCTTAACCACTTATCCAGCTACAGCCACGGGATCTGGAGGCCATCCCAGCTGACAATGAGAGAGAGGCAGTGTCAACCAAACAGATTTTGCCAGACCGCCACCAGACTAACACAGACTTACAACCACCCACATCCATGCTTAAAGCCAATTTAGAATCACTAATTAACCTTTGGACTGTGGGAGAAAACCAGAGCACCCGGGGAAAATCCACAGAGTCCAAGAAGACCACACGAAAGTGTGTAAGTCCGATGTTCTATATTTACTGCTGCATAAAATGCAAAAAAGTGAAATTGTACTCATGAGCAAGACCAGTGGTTTGGAATGCGGGAAGGGTCAGGAGAAAGCATATACATCTTTGCGTACAACTGTGGATTAGCAGCAGGTCACATTTTTACAGCTGAGGCGTTGATATGACAGATGCCTGCAATGTTTGGAAGTCATCCACTGCCCTGTCCTCTCACATCCTCTGCCTGATTGCACAGATAGCAAACAAGCTGAATCACAGGGAGATGTGAAGAAGGAATCCTGATAAGATCGCCCTTATCACAGTAAAGTAAAGCGCATTTACTTATCACAAAGGCAGAAAACAATCATAGCTTGGGTAATGCAACAGCAACCTTGTATCTATTGCTGGAACAGACACTAACTCAATATTCAGATCCACTGAATCAGTTAGGAAAAAAGGATGAAAGCAGTGTGACACAGTCACGGCAGATACTCCAAGGGGCTGAACTTGCATTTATCGAATTATGTAGATTCATTTTAAATGATTTGTCTGGGCATGTTGTAGCAAAGTGCTGTTTAAAGAAGAGGTGCAGTTCTTACGGTGCGATTAAGCAGGTTGGGGGAGGCTGGGACCTTGCTGAGCCAACTTGAGAAACATGACCTCCACAGCAACAGCAGAACTGACCACGGCCTATTTAAAAAGTCCACAGAGAATGTAATCTAATCTACCATAAGTTGCTCTGTGCATCCTCTTCAGTTAATTTCCCTCAGTCAAACTGATCTTTCAATCGATCAACAGCTGTTTAGCCCCTAAGCATGCCTCTGCAGCAATAAAGAAATGCACATAAACTCATTAAATTACACAAATTGATGACTGGGATGTATTGCAGCAGTACGGATTTTTACCACAGACAAACATATGACGGACACAATGGGACCTTTAGCTGAGATAGCAGTGGGTAAAAAGGAAAATACAGCCAGTCATCCTGGAGTGCCAAAGTCAAGGTGAAGGCTTGATTAATAGCCCGTTACACTGGTATCTCCTCTGAGGCCACCGCTAGTGCACAAGATGTCCACAGTTTTATAATTAGCCCTTGTAAGTTAAAAAAATAAGGATTAGTTCTTGCCAGATAAGCATTTTACTAAGGTAGCGCCAATGCGATGCAGTCAGTACAAAGGACATGGGCAAGCTTCAGTACAACACAGAGACAGCAACAAAGGAAGACCTTCTTGTTGTTACTCTCATGGGAAAGCTCAGGGGATTCTCTGGGATGTCTCTCAAGAAGCTTTGCTGACTGTGCTGTCCCCCCAGTCCCCTCACAGCTTAGAGGGCAGACTAATTTCCAAACTGAAGGCAGGTATGCTTCAGTAATCAGGAGGTCAGAAATGGCAGGTAGCTTCATGGTGCACAGTTGAGCAGCTGTGAGGTTCAATGAGGACTCAAAATTCAACAACAGCAGCAGCAGCAGCGTGGCAAAGTTATACATGTAAACCATTTCCAGTCATTGATTTGGGCACGTGTCCAGTGCACAGCCCAGTGCGCTTCCAGTCCAATTACAGTCAGGCCACAAAGTTAATCAATTCATACAGTCATTTGGACTACGATAAGTCAGCTAGTGTTGCATAACAGTGGTGCCCTGCTAAATCGCACTCTGCCCAAAAAAAAAAAAATCAGTGCAAACCTGCACAGCATGCTGCTCCTGCTGCTGGCTTCTACTGCACCGCATTAACGGCACACTCCAGCCAGCCCTGCAACTGGAGTTTTAACCTATTCTTGAGCCAGTGTTATGCAAACAGCATTTAACTACAAACAGCAGCTCAGGGAGGAGGGTTTGTAATGCTTTTGTTCCCCCTGGTGCTGAAATGTACAACCCCCAAAATATGCAAGTAAATTAACATCTGCTTTGCTAATCAGACAGTGTCAGGTACTTGTCCCAGTAATTGTTCTGTTCTGATTTTGGTTCACTGATGAAGACTGAAGCTTTGTGTGAGCCCCTCATTTGCACCTTCCACTGTGTTTTTCTAGCTCCTGCTGGGCATTTTAACACATTTAGCCATCTAGGATCTGTTGAAAGTGAGGCAGAAGTTGGACATTTAGGACACCAAACTAAAAATTTGCCCAGCTGTATGTGTTGACTTTGTCAGTAGCAAACAAGCCACTTCTGACTTCCTCCTTATCAGTATTCTACTCGAGTATATGTACCGTGTAAACACAAGCAAGGCAACAACTTCACCTTACCTCCTCCCAGTGCCGATAAAGACAATTGCTGAACTAAGCACCAGAGCCATTAAGGGGCTAAAAGAAGTGGCCAGCGTAAGGTGATATATTCAACTTCAAGAATGTCTATCAAACATAGCACATGTCCAGCTTTCAGTTTCAGTCGAGTTCTTTGAGTTGCAAAGCTAGCCTGGCCGGGTATCCAGGAATACATCAATGAAATACACAGGAAACAGGCAGTGAGAGAGGAAAGGCTGGGAAAGCAGCCATGTTTGTTATTAACCGGCTCTATCTGCCCTTTGCACCTGGAGCAACATGGAAAAAGACTATGGCCTATTTTATCAGAGAGCATACTGTTGCACCCTGTTTAGACTATTTACAACATACATTTATATTTATATATATAGAGAGAGAGAGAGAAAGAGAGAGAGAGAGACTTACAGTATGTGCTCATAATAATATTGAGTGGGGTACTAAAACAGAATCATTACAAGACAAGATAGTAGGACATTCTCCCGCACACTTCAGTCAGTCCACCTGAGGCTATTTAAAAAGTCATCTGAACCTTACAGACTGAGCCTTTGGTCCACAGTGGTCTCATTCTTCCCTCTCAACTAAGAGCAAAAAAGGAACTCACAGAGTGGAAAGAGATTCCCTGGTTCCCAAAGCAAAGGATGTGGAATTTTGGAACCATATGAGAAGAGGGGATTTGGGGGAATTTTGGTACAGGAAACAAAGCACAACACGGACTACAGAATGCGTTCCTCGACTGGTGTTGTTAAATAGTGTTCTGGGGCAAACCTTACGCAGCGTTTTGTTGTGCCAGCATTCCAGTTTTACTACACGTCACATGGTAAAAAGCTCCTGAACATAATAATACAATCGTAAACACGAACAAGAATGAGGATAAGCTGATCAGACCTGTCTACGTATCGAGATCTGTTCTGAGATCAGCCGTGTCAGAGCCCTCGCGCATTCCTGCCTGCTTCTCAGATTTCGATCCACAGGAGGGGGGACAACGGCAGAACCTCTGTGGTTTTTGTACGTGGAATTATTTTCCAAAGCTGCCCACATAGTCTCTGCATGAGTCTCGGGCCTGCAGCTCCGCTTGATGTTTGGATTCTTCTCTGAGTCGGAGTTCTGTAATCCATTCCAGAGAGAGTGTGCAGGCCAAACAGAGACAGTGTAGCAACTGGCAGACATGTCGAGACAATACCAAGCACGTCGCTGCTGTGTGGCAGCGGAGATAGCCTGAAGCAACACATCATCATCAGAATCCCTAGTTTTCATTATGGAACATTTCTTCTTTTTTTTTTTTAAGTGGTTGTTTACCAATCCTTCTTCTTCTTCTTCTTTTAACTTTCTCATCTCTGTCCCACGTCAGACTATTTTCAGCCTGTGTGCGAGGTTCGATGGGAGCAGAAAAGGGGAATTACACAGCGTCTGATCTCGGCATGACTGTGGGTTTTGGTTTGGGTTTGAGAGTTGGAAGCGGGATGACAGAAACCAGAGAGGTCTCTTTAGTTTAGGAATGCAGCGTATATTGTAACAGACCACCAAACAGAGACCAAACTCTTTAGTCAGGGTCAGAGCCCAGCCAACTTGCAACACCTTCCACCTGTCCCACCGCTCAGCCTCCCAGGGTCGGCGATCTCCCACACCGATAATTACAGTGCGTCCAAACCACTGCACATTTTTGCGAGGTCAGAAACTTTGCATCAGGTGGGTTGGAGAAGGGGGTGATTTCCCCTTTGTCTGGACCCATTTACTCTGTGACAGAGCTCTGAAAGGGGATTACATCATCACTATTGTGGCTTCCGAGCCCTCTGCTTTCCTCCGCCGGGTGGTATAAAGTGGACTGTCCCATCCAGACAAAGACAGAGCATTCCAACAGTTTAGCAAGCAGGAAATGCAGACCCACAGTCACACCTCATTAAAGTCAAACTCATCAACCTCTCAGTCACCAGCCAAAGAAAAAAAAGACACTCACTCTGAAGAATCACCAGAGGCCATGTTACCATCAGGTCATTTGACTTCTGACTATGAGCTGACTAATATCTGTCAGACACTTCACTCATAAAAACTAAGGAAGCTTCCCCCTTTTTTTTTTGTAAAATCTGTTACTGAAGGTTCTGTCAAAATCCAGGAAAAAGTGACTCACGTAGGAGGGGAAAAAGAAAATTAAAAAAATCAGCCTTGTAGCTAACATTGACCACGTTGGTACACCACTTTTTATCCAGGGATGCATCTCAAGGTCTGTTTACTTTGCTGTCCAGTGAGAGGTGTGCGCAGGCGTCAGAGTCTAAGAAATGATCCAACTTTGTGACGGTAAGCTTCACCACACCACAATGAAAAGAACTCAGTCAGTATCTACTTCAAGAGCGCTGATACACTTTGAACCTGAGCATTAATGAAAAAATAATAATAATACTAATTCCATCTTTCTTTGTGTAATATGAACAGTTAATTTAAGCATGTTATGAAGACCACTTAGCATACATTCCAGAGTGGCAAATTATAAATCAGCACAATGCTCCTCTTGTTGTTCCCTTTTATCTTTGCTCAAACTATTCCCTCTGAGCCAATGCACAGGAGACAATGGAAACATAAGCTCAACTTAGCAACAGGAAGCATCCTTCTGTGAACGTGCAGGCACCTTATAGAAAAGACCCTGCTAGGAATGAAGAACAACAACAATTGTTCTGCGAGAGATGCAACGCAAAGTGAAAATAGCAACACTGTCCTCCAGTAAAAAAACAAGGTGAGGACTATGTATGCTGATAAGGAACATCAGAGGCAGAAACTCTGCTAAACAAGCAGAGTTATCTTTGTGCATCTATTCTGAAAGTAGTCTCACCCAAATCTTTTGGCAGATCTTATCAACTGAACTAGCCTCTCATCCCCAAATGAACCGTTACAGGCCCACGCAGTGAAAGAAATAAAACAGTCAAGAAGTAATTTCCCCCATCCAACAAGTCCATTTTCATTATCTATAATAAAAATAACACCAGAAAACAGCAAGAAGCAATCCAATGTATTTGCAGAAGGCAAAAAAGGGACAAAGCTGAGAGTAACTAAGCAGTAAAAGTGGAAGTGAAGCTGTATGATCAGTCATGCCAGCCACAGTGGGTCAGCTAAGCTTATCAAGAATGCTAAAAATCCCAAATCCTTGGCCAAAACCAAACTACAAAGCTTCCCCTTTTTTCACCTGACTCAAGTTATCCAACTGCAATAAACACTGCTTCTGTAACACACACACACTCACACACCATGATTCAGTTATGAGCAGCCCCCCCATTTTATTTAATTCCCTACCTGCTTACTTGTAACTGTTTCACTACAGTTGATATTGTAAAATATGGCCCCCTCTGGACACAACGCTGCCCTGTAAAAGTAAACTCTGAAAGGTTATGGTCTGCTTGTTTCTGTTAAAACAAAACTCCCAGCCCTGCATTACCAGATCTTTCCTATTCACACGCGCTGCTGCCACCACTGCACTGGTGTGCATGCTCTCTGTATTCCAAAACAGCCTATGTGAGCACAGTTGGACACAGAGGCTGGAGTGCACTACACACATCCACATCAGGCAGAAATAAACTGATAATCTCATCAAGAATGGCACTGGATACTCAGTGTGGAGGGAGGGGGGCATGACTTGCAGGGAGCCCTGATGGCCTAATCTATTCAAGCAGATGCTGAGCCAGGGCAGGCTGTAAACAAATCTCTCAAGATAGATGTGGCATGAGGAAATCACCTGGTGCCTGACAAGCCTTCACGTGTGGCAACAACGCGGGAGACACCACCTCAGAATTTATTTATTTATTTTTTCCGGGTGGTGACAGATGTACATCCTCCAGTATGCAGCGGTGTGGCGTGAACGATGCCACCTGTGAATCGCAGGGAACAATGCCCTTGACATACACGGCGACGCAGCGGATATGTTTTGACAGCCACCCTGATAGCCTCACTTCGCCACACCACGCCAGCCCCATTAGTTCTAATAAAAATAACAATAATAATAACACTAACACTCCGCACTGGCTTTCCCCCTGCACCTTCACACAGCACGAAGATGTGCTTTGTCCTCCTCACACAGATGTTGGGTGCAGGCACCCCCGCGCATGACTTCGGAACGCCACTCACCTTTTGTCATTGTGGTTGTCACACAACACGGAGCAGTTTTGCTTTTCTTTCTTTCTTTCTTTCCTCTCCTTCCTTTTGTTTCAACTCGTAACAAGGTGCTGCAAGTCCGAGACACAAACTACGCAGCAGCTCTGTTGGCTGCCCTCGCGGGGGAAAAAAAACCCAAAACGTGCTGGCTCCGGTTCAGACCGAGGACGGCCCGACGTCTTCCTCTGAACGGCAACTTGGAAGTTTGATAGAAAGTTACGGCTTTGCCTCGCTGCGGTATGCAGCTGCTGGAGGGATGAGATCATTCAGGCAGCCTCCCCTCTCCCTCTCTCTCTCCCTCTCTTTTCTGCCCTGGAGTCTCGCGAGAAGGCTTAGCGGGGGGAAAAAGCAAACGTTGCCGTGGCAACAGTGCTCACCTGTAGTGAGTAGATGGTCAGAGGCGAAACGGAGAAGTCTCACTCTGCTTCAAGTGACCCCAGGTTAAAAAAGTGCGCAGTTTATTCAATGGCAGGTGAAACTTGTCATGTTTTAGCCCAGAAGTGTTGAAGCTAGCTCCGGTTATACCGCTCGTGCATGTTTACTGCTGCTGAGTTTAATGTAAAACACACAATTAAGCCCATTAGGTTTGACTTTTGAACCATTATCTAAATTTACTTCAGTTTCAGTTGTTTCAAATCATCAGTCAAATCTGTTTGGTTAAACAAAAAAAGCCCTTTTGAGTTTATGATGTATCCACGTTGCAAACTCTGTATTGCGACCTACAGCCTACTGTTGCAGGGTCAGTGTGCAATTTTAAAAGCATTTAATTGAATTGGAAAGCTAAAGGAGTCCATACTTTTCTTAGTGTGTTCACAGCTTTTTCTTAAAGCTGTCTTTAAACGATCTTTTAGAGTCAGGAATGCCTACTGTAGACAGATTTTTCACGTTGACGTACGCACTACGGTCAAATTGGGTTTACTTGGACCAAAATATACATAACAATTTGACGATTTGAGTGAGAGTGAGTCACCTGTTCAAAATAACTGATCTTTGGTGAGATTTTTCTGCAAGCTGTGAGTAGATGGGAGCAGTGTAGAGAGAGAGGCCCCTGGTGCTGCTCCTCCCCAATAGGCGTGAAGCTTTTCCTTGCAGTCATACTGAGGGAAATCAAATGTCCTGGCGCATCACGACAGCGTGAATATGTAAATATGATATACAAAGAGACTAAGTGTGGCTACAATAATCACAGCCACTATGAGTGGAAGTAAAACCCGTGAAAAGTATCACCTTAGTGTTTCTAAATGTACCCATCTGCCATGAGGTCACCGTGTGGCCTGTTGTGCTGACGTAGATGTCAGCATATGTGCACAAAGCCCTGCGCGAACTTGCAAAGCAGGCCTTGCAAACAGTGCAGACTTTGCATAAAAAGCTAAAGCTGTATGGCAGTTCATGACACAGCCAACAAGGTCACTGTTTAACCTACATGCATGACTTTGGGTTTGTCTTAAGGTGTCACTGTAGTGATAAACCCAAATTTCCCCTTGTGGGACAATTAAAGGATTATTCTATTCTATTCTATTCTATTCTAAAGCATTCCTGTAGTTGCATGGTTCCAGCATGTTTTTACTTAGAAAATGTAGGTCTGGAAAATTAGAGTGGGAGGCTCTGAGATAATAAAAAAAAGGGATTCATCGGGCAAGAGGATGCATAATCAGAAGATAGCGCTGTGAATTATTTGAAAGGTTGTTTCAAATAATTCCACATCCTCCCCACTGTGTTTAAAGCTTCATTATTATGCCTACTCGCAGCTCTATTTTGGTCGTGCTTACATCAGAGGAGCGCATCTTTATGGTGTCTTGTGGTGTTTATATATGGTCCAATTAAAAATCACACCTCAGTGGGAGACGAATTTGGTTTGAAGGTTTTATTCCAGTGCAAACATTTTGTGAGTGTGTGTGATGAATGTTAATTCACGAGAGAAGTTTAGGATTAAATCATCAGCACCATCTGCTGGGCGAACAGGAAAAGGACAAGAAACAAAAGGATGTGTAAAAAAAAAAAATCAAAATCAAAAAATCAAAGTGATCATTTGCCTCATGCATAATGTACATTTGCGTAAACTTTTAACTACACTGTTCATTCATCCACAACTGTTAAGCACTTATAAGGCCTCCGATGATATTCCCTTATTCTTTTTTTAGAACATCACCCTCATTTAATAAGGCTCAACAGTGTGGAGGACAGCATGACAGCTTTGAGAGTTATGGATGGAAGTCATTAAGAGATGGCTATTCTTAGTTCTTAGTTAATCTTAGCAGTCTTTGAATGTCAGGCTCTATGTCGATGGTGGGGAATTTTTTGCTGTATCTCTTAAAGGGTTCTCCCTCTGGCCCGATGAGGAATTTCTCAAAGTTCCAGGAGATATCTGTCCTGCTGATGGGGCTCCAAACCAGAAATTTGGGGTCCTGAATGAGAGAATTTGGGTCGTCATCGGGATAGGGGAGTTTGTCTTTCAGATAGGCGAAGACTGGGTGGGTGTTTGTTCCATTGACGTCACACTTCTCGAAGATGGTAAAGATGGGCTTGAAGCCTCCGCCTGGACGCACGTGCTGTAGTGAATTCAGGATTTCACCATTGGTGCAGTTCTCCTGCAGAACACAAGCATTCATTGGGTTCATTATGATAGCAAAGATGATTAAAATCCTACTTCAGTATCAAACAATAAGTACCAAATACAGTTTGCACACTATTAAATGATGCAATTCCTGTGACTTGCTTTAGGAAAGAGGAAATACACTAATGTCAATAATACAAGTCAGACTTTTATTAACCCAAACCTGACCCAGGTAGGTTCAGGAAAAGGAAAATGTCTGTGAAGTGGTATTCAGGTATTTGAAACAGAACTGGAAATTTACAGCAGATTTTAACAATAACACATAACTGGTGCATGAAGTAATACATTTTAGAGATTTTTAAGTGACCTCAAACGCCACTGCTGAACTCACCTGGTAGCCAAACTGGTTGCAAGGAAAACCCAGGACCACCAGCCGATGGGGGTACTTGCTCTGCAGCTGGTTGAGCTCGCTGAAGTCCCGGGTGGTGGTTCCTCAGAGCGAGGCCACATTCTCTATGAGGACCACCCGTCCTCTGAAGACGTTGAAGTCCACCGAGTCTCCCTCCAGCGTGGTGGCCCTCAGGTCGTAGAAAGTCTTCGCGATGAACGTCATCTCGTCCTCTGGTTCTGCCACAGTGGAGGCAGAGGAGATCTCGAGCTGCCTGTATCCAAGCGCTTGGTCACCTGATTCATTTAGGGCAGAAAGTTGCCTTTGACAAGGATCAAATGGCCCTGTGGGAAAGTGATCTCCATCTGCCATCCTATACTCTAAAGAAGTCCGAGATAGAGTAATGTAACTGATTGTGTGCATCTTCTTATTAGGATAAGATTTTTAAAATTTTATGATGTAAACTTTGAAAATATAATTACATTCACTCTAAGAAAGTCAAAGAGTGTTTTAGGGATAAAACTTGCACGTACTACCTTACTTTACGGCATCTCTGTGACATGTATCAGTTATCTCCGTCATCAAAAATTCAACATGATCCCCAGTCTTCCACAGAGGGGGATTAAAAATGAATGAATCTACTGTCTGAACTCTTTCAGGACTTGACTTCACTCTTTGCATTCTAATGTAATGACTCAGCAAGGTCCAGACACCCAGTTCATTAGCTTTAATATGAAAACTTTAATTTATTAACCTGTACAGTGGTTTTGTTATTTTTTGTAACAACCTGCACAAATCATTTTTTAAAAATTACATACAAGTGGCAACTTGGCAGAGCCTGAGTACATTACTTCAAAGAGCGGTAACACTCCTTCAGCACACAATGCCAATAACATTTGTAATGCAAATGCACACATTCGGGATGATAATGCATGAGCAAGCATTCAAGGTCTTTGAACATGGCACGACAGAGTCTCCCTCAAAGGAGGATAGTCAATTGTGTAAATAACTCCACCCCTGCTGGGTTTGAATTTCGAGGTGTAAATAATTCAGCTCTGTCCTCCAGCTTCATCATCATTGCCTCTATCCTCTTCCTCCGCCCTCCTCAAATAAATGATTGTTGATTTGAATCCACAATTCACCTACAGCACCAACCAAATTATTCAATAAAAAAAAAAATATATTAACAAAATGTGATGGACAAGTGACGAAGCAGGTGCTCGGTGCAAACCTGTATTTTAAAGGAAGAGATTGTGCGTATGGATAGTTTTATTACACAAAACCGTGTTCTCCGGGAAGCTCACCGGCCATAAGATTCAGTGATCACGGAACAAAGCTGGCCCTCTGCTGGTAGCTGCTTCTAAATGCATTTAACACAGTGTGATTCCAAAAAAAAGAAAAAAAGAAAAACTTATAAAAAGTGAAACCCATCCATTAAACCCCTGGGGCAACAAGTCACCTCATCTACAAAGAGGGCAGAGGGGGACCGAATCAAGTCAGGGCGCCTTCAGCTGTAAGCTGTGGCACTGTGATGGCCATCTCGTTTCTAACAAGCGCAGCTCCTCTGAGGACAGTGAGTGTCTTTGCTCTCTTTGTCTTCCTCCAGACCTGCCTTATCCAGATAGCTGTCCAGGGATCCCAACAGGTTGTCCACGTCCCTCTTGTGAGCCTGTAGCACGAGTTCTGTCAGACGTTCGAAGGACTGGAGGAAGAAAGAAAACAAAAGAATGTTGCCGGGAGTTACGCAGAGAAAAATGTAAAAAATGTTACCAAGAAAATTCCACTACCTCATTGATGTTGATATTTTTGGAGGCGCTGGTTTCAAAGAACTCCATCCCATAGGATCCTGCTAACTACAGACAACATTGAAGCACATATTATGAGAAATAATAAAACTATTTAATAGCTTTTTTTTTTCTCCAAAAGTAAATAAATAAAATAAAAAATCATTTAAGTGCAAAGGCGATACTCTGGCACAATAATACAGATTAAACAGCTCAGGGTGTCAACAGTATGAAGATTTATACATATTATGCACTTGCATGGACGTAGGTATCCTTCAGGCTTTGGTGTGTTTGCTGTGTTAATATTAGTAAGTAGTAAGCAGTAAGAAGTTTATAAAAAGTTGATCTTATTCAGCGATATGATTTTTCTTTAAATTTCACTGAATGTGTTACACAGTGGGACAAGGCGTTTGTCTGTCTCAGCCTACCCAGTTGAACAGTATTCTATCTTAAGAGACATGCTGGTATCAGCTACCGGTTGGGTTTCGGAAGCTGGGACTTTGATAGTAGTGCCTCTAAAAGCCTTTTCTCCCTGAAATAACTTGTGCTACCATACTGCATGTTTTCTCAATAAAAAACCTCGAAAATAAAGTCAACATTATTCCCAACACGAGAGCAGTGACTGAGTCTAGTATAACTGAATATTTTGTAGTATTTAGTATCTAGATGGTCCTGCTCTGTGTGAAGAGCTTGGAGGAACGTTCATTCTGATGAATGGCATTTGGCTGTAATTCATCGTCTAATTTAACAGGGTCAGAAAGAGTTTATATTCATGTTTCTACAACATGAACAACTACTCATCACGCACAAGATTTGTACAACCGTCCGGATTTTATTTCGGCGTGTTTTAAAGTCTTCACCGTGTCTTTGCGGTAAAAAGGCCTGAGGCTGTCTGAGCAATAGAAACAACTAGGATGGCCAGCATCCAAATGCCTGCCAGCACAGAGATGGTTGTGCGCACACTCCTCAAATGGAGTTGCCAAGTTGCCCGACAGACAGGTTGAATTTGTATGCATTGTGTGGATTGTTTGTGTAGACTGTGTTTCGAGCTGACCTGGCAGCTTAGGTGACATTTATGAAACGCACAAAGCTTTCCAGCGCAGGTATTACAGTAATCATCATCAGGTTTAAGGAAGTTTCCCTGAAAAAACTGGAGGCCACCAGGAGACTGACTTACAATATGGGAGAAATGTATATTATGATGTTGAGTACTTAAAACACAATCTACAAATTAAAATCAATAATATACTAATTAAAGCACAGCGCAAAATAAGGCTCAATCGAACCTTGGTTCCTTGGTTCTTTGACACTTCCCTCCTGAGTGAATCATCACATTTGTTTCCTACCAATATGGTCTCCATTTTTTGGGTAGTATACTAAAAGAAAACAACAACAAAAATTGAAGTTAAGCACAGTGGACTTCATCATCCTGTCAGTCACTCTAAGCCACTGATTGTTTAGCAAGCAGTTAAAGTTCAGCCAGCCAGAACACAAATACTGGACAGCTGCGAAGGGCAGCGAACAGAGTGCTTATTGCCTTACTTCATCCACATCACTGACCCACTTGGCTATGTGCTTAAAGGACAGCTTGTCTGTGATGTCGTAGACAAATATGATACCCTGCACAAAAAGTGGAAAGAGGATTAAGGAGTCATAGCTGCGTTACAGAAATCCAAGTTTACTCTTGGCTGGTCATACTTGCGCCCTCCTGTAGTACTGTTTGGTGATGGTCTGATAGCGCTCCTGACCAGCTGTGTCCCTGCATGGAGGACCAAACACATATCAGCAAAAGGGAATCACCCATGGCAGCAAGCGTGAAAGCAATGAAAGAAAAATGTCACTTACCATATCTGTACTCGCACCTTGGTTCCATCTACCTCGAGTGTTTTCATCTTAAAATCAATTCCTGACCAAAGCAAAGAAAACGCAAATACAGATGTAAGCTGGGATGCCACCTTCAAAAATACAATCACAAACTGGCGACAAATGTCACTGAGGTTCATTAAGGATTGCTCGGAGATACCATTATCTCAACTGGTGTAAACGACACTGAGGGATTTCTCTGCTAGGAGACAGTACAAAGGTTTGCAACATGTAACTTTACTGGTTTCTATTCAAGCAGTTCTTTTAATCTACTTCTTATTTAGTTTTCATCAAGCCAGCAAAGCCAAAATCCACTCAAAGACAAACATGAATTTCTGATCCTACACTATATACAGTCATGTTAAAAACTCTCTGCAGTCCTGTGAAGAAATGT
Source organism: Etia nguti (assembly GCA_015106755.1). Classification (NCBI taxonomy): domain Eukaryota; kingdom Metazoa; phylum Chordata; class Actinopteri; order Cichliformes; family Cichlidae; genus Etia; species Etia nguti. The sequence continues at coordinate 13,826 of VUQG01022727.1, read as the reverse complement.
ACTTAACTGATCATCAGCAAGTGTCATCACATCTATAAAACCAGAAGTTCTGAAAGGTTTGCTGATCTGTCGCATTCAGGTGTGTGAATCCCACACTCTTCCCAGAAGTGGATATCACAGCAAGTTTAGTCCAAGTTCAGAGAAATGGCAAAAAAAAAAACAAAAACCCGGAGCTACATCTCAGACTCTACATGCCTAAATTAGCATCTGCCCTAGGGCCAATTTAGAATCCCCAATTTGCCAACCATGCATGTCTTTGGACTTTGGGGGGGAAGGCAAAGAACCTGGAAGGAACCCATGCAGGAACAGAGAGACCAACCGGCCAGTTGCTTTGAACACGGGACATTCTTGCTGTAAGAGGCAGCAAGGACCCAGATCGTACTAACCATCGCACCTCCAATGTCTTTTGGACAAACCAGACCAACACGGAGACGTTTGACCAAATGCACAGCACTACATTTGGCACAAACCAAACACGGCATATCAGCACAAACCCCTCATACCAACTGTCATGCACGGTGGTGGATGGGTGATGATTTGGGTTTGTTTTACAGCTACAGGACCTGGGCACCTTGCAGTCATTGAGTCAACCATGAACTCCTCTGTATACCAAAGTATTCTGGAGTCAAATGTGAGGTTATCAGCCCGACAACTAAAGCATGACTGAAATTAGCAACTGCAAGAGGTTCTGTTATAGTCCAATGTCCCATTAAGCCATGACACTACAACTACAATGACTATACTACTGTCAATATATCGTGCAAGAAAAGATGAATGAAAAGACTAAAGAGATCCTTTTATTTGGCTCCTGTGATGGATATTTATAAGATTTTTTGACACTAGGGGCATCATTGATCTTAGAACAGGAAAGAAGTGGAGCAGTAAAAAAGGAAGCATGTGATTCTGATCAACTGGACAATTTGGAATCTGTTCTCCGTTTCCTTCTAAATTTGGCTCTGTTACATTTAACATAAAACCCTGAACATTTTTTGTTTTTTTCTTTCTGTTTTGCTGCCATCACACTCGGTGGGATCAATAAACTCTGTAATCAAATCCCAACATTGTGCTCATAAAAAAAGTTTTCTGTCAGGCATAACAGTAAATACATTTTTGTTGGTGATGCAGCATCCTAGTCCAGTTTGAGTGAAATGAAGAGGTGCTAGTGAATCTGAAAATACACCTACTTTACATAACAATCAAATCACGTTCTTACTGTTTTCACTGTCTGTGAATGAGCTCCTCCTGTAGCCCGTTTCTGTTTCGCCTTAAGGATGGCTTTCCTCTTTTTGCAATTGTTCACTTTTATCACGTAAGAATCTGCGTTTATGTAATATATGCAAAGCTGTCCATTCATCCTGCATATCAGTATCCTTTGGTTCCAGCGCTTCTCTCACTGCCTGATGCAGATCTGCAGATGCAGCTGGTTATTTTCTTTTAGCAATGATTTGATCATCAGACACTTTTCTAAATAACTAGGTTAAATCCCATGTAAAGCCTTTCCACTCTGCATTTTCTGGTGAGACTTGACCCCGATTATGCTCTAGTGTAACAGGTAAAGAGGGTGAACAGGGCCTACCACATTTTGTTCCAACTCATTAGTATGTGACACAATCAGGAAAAGTGGCAGCACTGATATGAAGCACTAATGGCCTCATCAATCCGCAAGTCCCAATCAAGGGGGAAAATACAAGATAGCGTATCAGATAATTTGAGAGCAGAAGAAATTATTGTCTCCCTTCCCATTTCCAGTGCGCTCGTGACAGAGACGTACTTTATCAGACCTCTTCTACGTGTCTAACCTTTAATTAAACAAAAACATTACATCCTATACTTTCATTGTGCTTTAGTGTGGGCAACAGAAAGCCTTCAAGGCAAACTTTTCCCATGTGAGGCTGTTTGAACTTGAGGCCCTTTAATCCTATAAGTAGGCCCACTTTTACATTCTGAACAAATTGGAAAGCTAAATTAAAATGCTCTGAATGTTAAAACCCCAGCATCTACATTCATCCAGAGAAAAGCATTCCCCGGTGTTTAACCGGTTCAACCTGCGGGAAAAAAACCCTCATATGATGAGTTTTGGAGCAACTTCACTGAAAACCTGTTGGATGGCTTACCGATGGTGGAAATGTGTGTAGTGTCAAAGTCACTTTCCGTGAACCGGCGCAACATGCAAGTCTTCCCAACCCCCGAGTCTCCGAGCATGAGCAGCCGGAACAAAAAGTCGTACTGTTTAGCCATGACCCAAAACTATCGATGAGGAAAAAACATGCCTGTCTGATGCGGCGCTTGAAACTGGCTACTTGTCCTCTGCTTTGCTGATGCATTCAAGGGCCCTCGGAAACTTCCACGCTACACTCAAAGAGCGCCACTTGATGCACTTTACAAAGGCTGATGTCTTGGAACGTTTTTCTAATATTTTGTGGCTCGTCGTGTGCTTTACTATCACCTTCAAATATTTCAGTAGTACTTCACGATCCTGTAGGTCGTTCTTGGTTACAACTGCAATTTCCTACGGCACAGGAAAGCAGCACGCAGCCTGCATCTTTGAACGTTGTTTCCTGTAGAGGGAGCGTCAGGACACATCACACTGGCCTGAGTCTAAATTCAATATTTAAACAATGATTGATGTCATGTAATGTGGCAAAAAAGGATATATGTCCCTCGATGCTTATATTTTCTACTTTATCTCTAAATATGAGTGAAAAGACAAACAAATATCATATCTCAGTGGGTAGCAGCTGCACCACAATCCAATCCTTGTGATCTAGGAAAATTTAAGTTTATTTCTACCAAAGTTTCAACAAATCCTTCTTATCGTTTACCTTAATTTCATCAGCAAATTCTGATTCTCAAATCCTACTAAACCTGCCAGATTATTGAATTAATGGGTTCTTTAATTAAACCTGCATTTAACACCAAAATAAAGGATGCTGTCAGGGATGCCTAATGTGCAAAAATCAGGGTATTTTTACATTAAAAACACAGGAGTCACAAATTCATCCAAAAAGGATAAAATAGTTTATTTATAGTTTCATAATAAAGGTATGCCTTATCTTGCAAGACAACCGTTGGCAGTATGTACAACATACCTGTAATTTCCATGGAATGGAACAAACAAATCTTATAAGGTACACACTAATTTATCTCTGCAAAAAAAAAAAAAAAGATAAACATTCCCAGCACAGGCAAATCAAAGGGAAGGCTTTTCTTTGCAGAAACGACACCATTTAAGAGTATACAGTGTTATATACCACACGCTGAAAGGGACTTCCATCGACAAAAATAAAGGACAATGCCTTTTAACTGCATTGTGCAACATTCAATATCAATGAGGGGATTTTTTTTAACCACAATTTATTTGCGAAAATATAAAAAATAGAGGAAAATAAATAGCTGAAACTTTGAAATATCAAGCCAAACATAATGGGAGTTCAGACATCAGATTATATAGATATATAGATATAAGGGTAAGAAATTCTTCTTGGTGCATGACTATAAATAGAGGGATTTCTTTGATTACACAACATTTCAAAAGACAAAACTTTTAGCCACCTACACAGAATAAGGAGGGCTGCATTTTGCATAACAGACAGGGTTTGTTTTTCCAAAAGCAACTTCACATTCTTTTCTGGAAAAATATTATTATTATTATTAAAAAGGTAAGGTATTCCTACCCTTACCATTTGTCAAAAGTCTCACAACTCCACCAGATTGGAGAAGGTGACCAAAACAACCAATAGGGAAAGGTTATTTTTGTAGCTTTAATCAAGTCTCACGTCTTGTCATCTCCACATTTATGAATGGTTATTATGAGGTCTAAAAGGCATAAAGTCCTTCAAAACTGCAGAGCTGCCTCACTTTGGGGATTTTTAACTTTGTTGCTGGGCCACGAAAGGAGTGGCAGGATGCTTGCCAGAAGGATAAAAGAAGGTAGAAGCGTTTTATACATAATAGCACCTCTCTCACACACGATCTCCACCTCGTCTCCTGGGCTAGCGCGAGAAGGCAGGGCTCAGTGCGGACAGGAAAGAGGAGCTGGGGCTGGTGGGTAAAAAGAGTCTGTCTCGGGAGCCGGGGTCCACCCAAATCTAGCTTAGCTCCATGCGCAGCTTCTTCCTGTTTGGTGTCTCGTCTGATTCTGATTCAGAGCTGGAGTCGGACCCGCCGTCAAAGGCGGACACGGCGCTCCCTTTGCGGTTTGTGTACAAGCTGCTATCGGAAGAGTAGTTGGTCTGGAGCTGAGTGTTCCCCTTGGCCTTCTCAAGTGCACGAACTGCAAGTTGTACACAAAGATAGAAACAAACGCTGCTTACAGCATCTGAGATTAAATCCATGTGCGATATTTATTTAACAAAAGCGCCGCTTACCCTGCTGCTCCAGCAGTGCATTCTGCTTCTTTAGATCGTCAATGTCTTGCTGGTGGGTGTGGTTTTTTCGTCTCATGTACTGGATGTACTCCGTGGCTTTGTCTAGAATCTGTGCTCGGGAAGCCTGTTTAACAGAATTCTGTCAGACCCGTGTGACAAAGCAGCCAATAAAGGTGCATGAATCTGTTATACAAAGATCACTGTGTTGTAATTTAATTTGGATTAAAATAAGAAGTTAACAAGAACTATTCCAGGAGTCAGCGACCTTGGGCAGATGGGTCAACACTTGATTTGTAGTACTGTATTAAATCAACAGCGCAGGCTGAGCGCAAATGATGATACCACAACTTTGCAGAAGTGCAAACTTGAGTAACAGTTATTGTCCTTGTTAGAAATATGCAGCGTTAACACAGTATACAGATTGCTAACCAGACTGAAAATCAGTGGCAGTGGGCAGTGATGAATTCAAATTTGAAATTTTTGGTCCAAATCATCTTCAGTATTAATCTAGGAGAGGTAAAAGAGTGAGTGCCTGCAGCCATCTGTAAAGACTCTGTCACGGTTTTGGGCTGCATTTCAGTCAGTAATGTCTGGGACCTTGTCAAAATTCATGGAATGATGATTTTTTTCCACCATGCAGCCAACAGCTTCATTTTCCAGCATCACAATGATCCCAAACATACTCCCAATGAAGTAAAAGCATACCTGGATAGAAAACAACACAATTACAACACTCTCAGTCGTGGATTGGCCTCCCCACAGCCTGGACCTCAACATTATTGAAGCAGTGTTGGATCATCATGACAGCAAGTGGAACAAAAGGCAGCCGACATCCAGAGAAGAGCTTTCAATGAACTACTCCTGAAGACTACATCAAGAAATTATAAGAAAGCTTATCTAAGAAGATTCAGGCTGTGCTGAAGAATAAAAGCCGTCATACCACATAGTGACTTTCAAGCTCATTAAAACTGTACAGACTCTGTTTTTACCTTATATACTGTACTTTCATGTATGTTTGCACGTGTTTCAATAAACTTTCCCATTTTCCTATCAAAATATAAAGAAATGAGGGGTGGCTTTTAGATTTGCATAGCACTGCATATTTATTAACTCCAGGTTGAACATTATCAGCTTCAGTTTCACTTGTGATGGCAGACCAGTGCAGGTACACCGGCGTACAAGTTAAAAGCAAATGAAGACGAAGCCCACGCCATCTGGGATTCAACACAGTACTACAAATCATGCTTAATAGAGGAGAAAATGATCTCCATGTTGACACAACAACTGTACATTAACTGCCTTTTGAACTTGAATAGTATTAAATATGAAATGGACAGCATAAGCAGAAACATCACTCTTCATCCAGCATTTATTTGGCTAAGCTGCCAGAGTTTATAGAGCTGCTTTGCTTTGACAGCAATGTCTACAAGCTTGTTAAAATCCACCAAGGAGATGAATGAGCTTGTGAATCATTATCAGACGTGTGGTTGATACTTGGCAAGGCATCTGTTTCTACAAATAACAATTTCCTCCTTCCTCTAGGCATATGACAGAGAGATGACCAACATAGATCTGGGTTCTGGGGCACAATATGAACGGTCCATGGTAATATATAAATCGCTTCCTCACCTTCTCCCCTTGTAATGCAGGCACAGAGTCTCGTAAACTGTGAAAGCTGTCTTTAATGTGGTCCCTGCGTTTACGCTCCAGTGCATTGTGATGTGCTCGCTTGTCTGCCTGCAAAGGGACAGAGAAAGTTTATATTATTAAAACGCAGGTCATTTACAAAAAAATGACATACGCCCGGTTCTTTAACATACAGAAGTGATTTAAACTGCAGTAAGAGAAGACCTCATCTTTAGACGGTTATTGCGTGTATCTGTGTTAATATCAAAATAAGCGCACGAGCAGGAACCTGTGGTGGAAGTATTTACACGATCTGTTTGCTTTGAGGGTTGCACCAGCAAGTCCTAGTCGCAACTAAAATTCAACATTAACTCAATATCAACTCTTACTTTGCCGTTTTTTCTTAACGTGGACTGGAAGATAGATAAAAAAATCCAAATTTGTGCTGCACACTGTCGAAAGAAAGTAAAACAGGTGACCCTTCAGCTTGCTTGCCAGCTCCTCTGGTTACACAAAATGATCAGAGTTCCTGACTTCATAATCTCCACCACAGGCTGTGAACAGACTGCACTTACAGTCTTTAACAATTACTGTTAACTTCACGGAGCGATTTTACGGTAGCATTAAGTCCGGGAGTAAGAACTGCAGTCCAAGTTAAAAAAATCAGACGACTGCACTGTCACATTTGCTGTCTTAAAACAAGGTGTTCCTTATGTCATCAGGAAATAAGACCTGTTTGTGGTTTATAACTAGCTTTTAAATGTAGTGATTACAAATATGTGTGGAAATTTTTCCAAATGAAGACATGGGGAGAACATACAAACTCTATATGGAAAGGCTGTGGCTAGAGTTGCAACCAGGACCTTTGCATGTTCTCCCCATGTCTCCGTGGGTTCTCTCCGGGTACTCCAACTCCAGCCCCCCCATCCACAGGTAGAGCAGGTAAATTCAAATATTTGTCTTGGTATTATTGTAGCTTTTTGCTCTTCTTTAAATTAACATCATTCTTACTTTTGGGGGGGGGGTTTCTCACTGTTGTATATATTTGATAGAATAAATCCCTCACTAAGTGAAGCTTTTACTTTAACTATTTAACTTATTTATTGTAAACTGTACTATTTCTATTCTTTATCCTGCCGCTGGACTTTCCCTTGTGGGATCAATAGAGTGAGTATCTATCTATCTATATCACACTCATTACAACATGTTGCTAGGCCAGGTATTACAGTTAGTATAAAACTGATCATTTTTAATATAGGTATTGGCAGAGATTAGAAGGAACATTTTATTTTCATTTTATTTGTTTATTTAAGAGCAACACTACATGTCAATGGACATCAATGTAAAAATATAGATTCAAACATGGCAAATTTGACCAAAACTGCTAATAATTCCTGGGCACACAAAATCCAAAAGACATAAAACATATACATCAAGACAAACATAATCAAAAGACAAATACAAACAATCTGCCTCAAAAAGTTAAAGCTTATCACTTGAAATATGGATGTGAAATTTATGCCTTTCCTGAAAACTGTTTTTAGGAAGCATTTCTAAACTTAATGGCTCTGTAGCATTAGATTCACTGCACAATGAGGGCTTATGAAGCCTAACAGTACATGTATAGGTGGCTCTAATAGGATCTAAACTAGAGTTGGAATCCATAGTTCTGAGAAATATGTGGCCATATTTAGGTCATGTTTTCAGATTCATGCTCAATTAAAACACCACATCGCACTTTGGGGTGGGAAAATGCAACTGATTATTGCAACAGGAGGAATTCAAACCTGCATGCACAGTGGGCGTACTGATACATTGGGAGAGTCGTTAGTTAAAATGCAACTACAGCGCTGGAATTTAGCAAGAAACCACAATTTAATAGGTAACAAGGGCTTGCAGTGAAATATTGAATAAGTCCCTGGGCCCTTAATCAAGAAAACATAATAACATGACATGAACTCAGCCGTCTGAAGAGGCGTTACGTGCAACTGCAATGCAAAAACATGTACGATAGGAGAACATCGAGTACTGTATTCTCATTGAGCCTCGGTTTACTGTATTAAATGTGTGTGCATCATAGCCTGACTTAAATTACACGTCACAGCTAAAGATACAACCAACCACGACATTTCAACCAGCTAGCTGTCAAGTATGCTAACTATATCTAGGTTGACGTGAAGGGATTACCCTTTCATGCAACGAATAAACAAGAACTGCTATTTAGGATCTAAGCTAGATAAATAGTAAAAGCATGCGTGGCATAGCCGACAGAACCGTGTTACATTTCTGAAAGGAACATTATGTCCAAGCAAGCCGTCAGTTCACCTCTCAGAAGAGCTGACCTTGTGTCCTGGAAGAGCTTAACTGCTGTTTATGAGTTGTATTTCCCATACATGCAGTTTTAGCACGGCGTTTTATTTCAAGAGTTTCACTGATCACGTGACAGCAGAGATATGGTCTACCAAAACGAGTGATTTAAGTTAGAAGAGCATAAAAAGTCCTCTGTATTTTGCTGAGCTGCCCCAAACGAACGTCAAATGTCGTACCGAGGCTACCCAACTTATTCCCCAGTTCCGTGTACAACTTTTATTTGAAAGCCAGCAATGAAGAGCTGAAACGATCCCCCCTAACAGCTATCCCCATACAGGCTTCAAAACCTAGTGCTAGCCCAGAGAAACCCCCGCTAACTAGCTAGCACAATCAAATAGCTTATGTTGAGAGGAATGTTGAGTTACTGTGTAGCTAACAAGCTGGCTAGCTACTTCTACAGGAAACAAAAAGACATACATCGCTGTCGACTTCGATGTCATCGTTTTCGCTCATTCTTCGATTAAAAAAAAATGTATGAGGGGAAAAAAAGAAATAGAAAGTGTAGCGAAAGCTGGAAGCAGATAATAAAACCAAGCACAGAACTCTGCTACGGCAGAGACATGACAACCAACGGCTTCTCCACACGTGATTCGCCTACACACATGCACGACGAAAACATCTACAGCGCAGGCGCAGTAAAGCTAAGGCCTATGGTAATTGAAGTAACTTGGTGCAACACAGAGCTGATTTGCATATGTCCTCTTTTTGGAGCTGAAACTATATTTCCCACAAGTCCACGGAGTTGGGTCGCTTTCAAAATACATTTTATTCCCTACAATCACAGCAGCTTGAGAATGAGAAATCTCAGTGTGGTTTCTCAAATAGAACATGATGTTCTTTGTTGTACTGTGCAGAAAAAATGATTTAATCACCTGCTGAATTTGTATGTTTGCTCCAGTAAAAAGACATGAACGGTCTCTGATTTTTATGGTAGTTTCTTTGTAACGGAGAAAGACAAAATATCAACCAAAAATGCAGAAAAAAACACATTACATAAAAGTTATACAATTATTTGGATGTCACTGAGTGGAATAAGTATTTAATATCCAAGCAAAATATGACTTAGTTCTTGGTGGAGAACTCCTTGTTGGCAAGCATAGCGGCAAGACGTTTCCTGTAGTTGGTCATGAGGTTTACAGACATATGAGGAGGAATTTTGGCCCACTCCCCTTTACAGAAATCCTTTAGGTTTCTTGGCTGCTGCTTGGCAGCTCGAAACTTAAGCTCCCTCCACAGATTTTCTATAGCGCTGAGGTGTGGAGACTGGCTAGACCACTCCATGACCTTAACGTGCTTCTTGTTTGGACTCTGCTTTGGTGCCTTGGTATGTTTTGGCTCACTGCCATGCTGGAAGATCCATTCACAGCTCATCATAAGTGTTCTGAAGGAGGTTCTCATCTAGGATTTTAATCTACATGTCTGTACTTTACTGTGGGGATGATGTTCTTTGGATCACACTCATTATTTCTCTTCCTCCAAACGCAGAGGGTCGAGCACTTTCTCCCACGCCTTCTTTAAATCATTTAGATGTTCACTGGCAAACTAAAGATGGGCCTGTACATGTACCTTCTTGACGAGGGGGACCCTATGGGTGCTCCACGATTTCAATCCATTATGTGGTCATCGTGGTGACTGTGGTCCCACTTCCCTTCAGATAATAAACAAGGCAAGATCCTGCATTAAGCTTCAGATAGAAGGTGATTGGTGGTCGTTTTGTATTTCCTCCATTTCTGAATAATCTCACCAGCAGTGGTCACCTTGTCACCAAGCTTCTTGCTGATGTTCTTATAGTCCATTCCAGCCTTGTGCAACTCTACATTCTCGTCCCTGACGTCCTTTGACAGCTATTTGGTCTCGTTCGTGGTGGTGGAGAGGTTGGAATAGAAGAAACTGATTCTGTGGAGAAGTGTGCTTTATACACATAATGGGCTGAGATCAGGAGTATCAGTAATTGATTGACTGATTGATTGAACACATTACATAAACATTATAAACTGATTTACGAATCATTGAGTCAAATACACAAAACATCAGTAATTTTGCAAAATCTTGACGGTATATTTATATCATGATATCAGACATGACATATTAGCTTAGATTCAACAGTCTGCTGTTCAAGTGGAGATTATTAGCAGTGTTGTGTGCAATAATATCTGCTCTTTTCTATTCCCAGCTTATGATTATAAGGCCAGATGATGGCCTAGCTCATTTCAGCTGCCTTCCCCCACCATAGGATTTGTCAGAGCATACAAACTTCAAATAGCTGCAGCACTGCAAATATATACTCCTTAATTATCAGGAATGTTTAAGAAAACTAATCCTGATTAATGTTTGCATTAATAGAAATGTCTGCAATACGTGTTTCTACAAGGAGATAAAAGTTCAATAAAAAAATATAAATCAATTGTATCTTTGTGCTCATTTAATCTCATTGAGATTCAGATGTCAACAGAAGGATATCAAGAATCAATTAATCATACTGCAAAATACCAAAAATACCCCCAAACATATCAAAGGTGAAGGCTGTCTAATGTTAACATGTGGTCTTAACAGTAGAGTGTTAAGAGATGAGTATCACTATAAGCTCTTATTGCCTATTGTGAAAGGGCCTTGCATGACTCAGGTATATGTTGTTTATACTCGTGTTTGTGCACTTCTCCCACTTCCCCACACGATACTTGTACTACTACTTCTACAGTCCCAGTTGCTTTACATTAAATCCTCAAACACCCTCGCACTCAGTGCTTAACGGCTTGTTAACGCTGCTCATGCTTTTGCTCCGTCAGCTCTGAGTCTCTGCTCTTTCTCTTCTCCGGCCCCGGCAGCTACTAAAATAGGGAAAGCATGATTAGATGATATTTGCCAGCTGTGACAACCAGCCTCCCCCTGACACCACACTCTGAACCCACTGCTCCGCCCCTCCTCTCCAGCCGAGGCACAAACCATACTCTGCCACACCTATAAAGAAGTCAATCCATCACTATATTTCTCAGTTTTATAATTGAAGTTATTAGATCGTGATATACATTAAATGCACGCTTTATAAAGGCGCATGACAAATAAACTCTTATGGTGCCTATTTGTCCTCTTTGCCTCCTTAAAGTACACCTGTGTTTGTTCATTCCTTGATTTTGTTTTACAGAGAAAGAAATGTTTAAATGATTTTCATCCTTCTATTTTCAACTTGTCGTCCAGTTTCATTCATGTGGGGTTTTTAAATGTTTGTTCTCTTCGGGAAAGCAACGACAAGGCTTATGAGGATCAGTCAACACTAACACATACAACTATTCATGAAATGAAGGCAAATGATTGAAGTGAAACATTTCATACATTTTATTTTCCAATGAACATGAGTTTTTCTCAAACCGGTATCTGTTATCCAACTCAAATCTGACGACTCATCTAAATTCAGGAAGTCATGTTAAATACAGCTCAGTTTAAGTTATTCAGCTTTCTTAAGTACTATTTCCATCAGTAATGTTTCTTAACAGCATGAATTTGAATAAGACCTTGAAGCAAACTTCATTTATTGGCATATTTTATTTACTTATTTGCCCCTGAATGAGGAAGATGAGGCAACTCTTGTCCAGGCCTAATTGAAGAAGCAGCCGATTCTTTCTTCCAGAAAGAATCTGTTCTGTGCTATGAGGTTGGTCATTTCACTAAACAGATCTTCATGCTGCACCTCCAGCTTCTTACACCTTTTCTCCAGTTCTTCTAATGTTTCTTGCTTCTCATCATTCTTGTCTCGCAGTTCTTTGTTTTCTTCATGCATGTCCTTGTTGTTCCTTTTCATTGATGGCTTGTAACTCCTCATGTCTCATTGGTAGTTCTTCAAGTGAAGACTGCACGTCTTTCCGAGATTGCTCCTGTCGTTGCTTCTCCTCCTGCATTTCAGTATTTGCGCACTGGACTTTGTTGTACAGTGCTTGTAAATGGGTGTTTTTGGTCACCATTTCTTGGACGTTGCACTGCATATATCTGCAATTTTTCTCCAGTTGCTGTTTCTCCTCCTCCAGTTCAGTGTTTCATTGTAAAATACTCGCAATTCTGTATTTTTCTTTTCAAAGTCTTGGAGGATTTGTCTTGGATCTTGCACGGCAACTCTTGGTGTATAACCTCCTGCTCTTCCTTCTCTTTCAAAAGTTGTGTGTTTCTTCTCAGAGCTTCATTAAACATCACTTGAAGGCCTTCATTTTTTTTCTCCATGTCTTGGAGCTTGAGCTGCATTTCTCTGTTTTCCTCGCCCTGCTCTTCTTTTTCTTTCAACATTACTGTAATTTCTTGCATTTTTATCATTTCTGCACTTTTCTCCTCTTGCATTTGTTTCCTTCTGTTCTCCAGGTCTCATTTTTCCTTGCAACAGTTTTCAAATGCTCTTCTGAGGGCTATAAATTCACTTAAATGAGCAGTGCTGGGGTGATCCCTTTGGCTTGGGTGATGTTGTCTGGGAGACATTTTGGTACGTCGATACAGTGACGCTGCACAAGATCCAGATGTTTCCAAATTCTGTTGTAGTCTTTGCAGAACGTTTGATAGCTACGAACAAAGCTGTGAACAAACTGACGTGTTGCCTTGAAGTTTCTCTTGCTCGCTTATGAGTTATGAAGCTGTGTACATCACACAGTAACAAAGTACTATTTGTTAAGGAGCTTTTTATTTATTTATTTTATGTTCAATTGTTAGTTTATTTCATTATTTTATAATCTGTTTTAATTCAAATCTCTATAAAATCTGAGCACTTCATTAATGTTCCAGCCACTTTAAGTATTCTTTATTTTTTTACTCTTTATTAATTACGAGAGCAGTTTGTTCTGTGTATTGACAAATCAAGTGCCTCTTAAACCCAGGGGTTCAAGATTGAACTTTATTAGTTACACTTTCCCACTACTCACAGCAGTTTCATCATTCTCCCCTCACCTCTGGCACCAACAAGGCGTTTTCACCTGGAGAACTACTGGATATTTTCTCTGGTTGTGTGGGTGTGGAAATCCCAGTACATCAACAATATCTGAAATATTCACACCAGCCTGTTACATCAGCAACCGTGCCATGTTCAGTCATCTTTCTCTTTCTTATTCTGAGGCTCGGTTTGAACTTCAGCAGGCTGTCTTGACCATGTTTACATGCCCAAATGCTGCTTACATAAGGCCTACATTTTTTGCCAAACTTTTTTCAAGGTCAGTAAGGTTTTGAGAAAATATTTTGATGACTCAGCCTTTAAGGGGTGGGGAGGCAAAGTCTCACAATGGTTTCACCCAAAGCCTCTGCTGATGATGACCCACACCCTCTTTCACACCTTGGCTCAACTATATGGGGCAGGGATAGCTCAGTAGCTAAAGTGTTGGCCCCGTGATCGGAAGGTCAGGGGTTCGATTCCCCTTGAACGGCTACCCTGAGGTACCCCTGAGCAAGGTACCGTCCCTACACGCTGCTCCCCGGGTGCCCATTGGCAGCCCACTG
>VUQG01022726.1:0-10785 GCA_015106755.1 Etia nguti | reverse complement strand
CCCAGCAAATTTAACCCAGGGTCAGAGTGAGCAATGGTGAACGAAACTGCCAAAAACCCAAGAGCTACATCTCAGACTCTACAGGCCTCAGTCATCCTGTTAAATGACAGAGAAGACCAAAGTGGATATAATGCACAATGAAAACCACACACAGCGCATTAGCACAAACACCTCATACCAGTTGTCGAGCATGGTGGTGGAGGGGTGATGATTTGAGATTGCTTTGCAGCCACAGGACCTGGTAGTCACTGAGTCAAATATGAACTCTCAAAATACAAGGCTGAAAATATAAATCTGAAAAATGGCTAAAAAAGAAAAGAATCAAGGTTTTGCAATGGCCCAGGCAAAGTCCAGACCTCAAACTGACAGAAATGCTGCAGTGGGACCTTAAGAGAGCTGTACATAAATGAATGCCCACAAACCTCAATGAGCTGAAGCAACACTGTAAAGAAGTGTGAGCCAAAATTTCTCCACAATGATGTGAGAGGCTGATAAGGTCATACAGAAAAGGATTACTTCAACTTTTTGCTGCTGAAGGTGGTTCGAGAAGCTATTAAATCATGTGGTGTACTTTCACAGGACTGTATAGAGTCTTGTTATGTTTTTCACATAAGTATATGAAAACTTGGGGTATTTCTGGGTATTTTTTAGGTATCTGACATTTTATTTTCATGAAAAAAAAGATCTAATTTTTGTTTTCTAGCTTGTTATGCCCTGGAGAAGCCAAACTCAAATGTAAATTTTAAGCTGATTAGATCACATCACTAATGCATCACTAATGAACATTGGAGTCCGTCTTGGGGAACAATGTGCAGCGGTACATGATGCCAGCTGCTCCTCTCCAAAAGCAGATAAACGTGTAGTTTCAGTCCTCTGTATAAAAAAGGAATGCCTCATAATAAAAAAAATCAAATGCTCCCATCAAGAAAATCTCTCACCTCTCATGTGCAAGTTAAATCGCTAGCTAAATCGTGCTTAATGCTGACTCTTGTCATCATGCTTTGCAGTATTAGGAAAATAAATCAGCAAAGACATGCAGCTGAGTGAGTGAAAAGGCCTTGTTCTACCTCCAGCCAGGCACACAAACCATTTAAATCTCTTCCTCCCTCTGTGCTTTTATTCCCCAAATGTAATTACAAGCCTGGTGATGGTGGCTACTGTGGCCTAGGCAGTCTGCAGAACACAGCATCAACACCAGCACTTTGCGGGATCAAAAGACGGGGCTATCCCTCCAAAGCACTTTCGCACCTCACTGCTCCATAGAAAGTGGCTCCTTCGAGCGACACCAGACTAACCCCATGCTTTCACCACCGCTGGGTGCTTTGCTTCAGCCGCAGGTGGACAGAACTGGTCTTCCTGATTAAGACTAAAAGGAGGATTTCAGCACTGGCCTGTATTACACATTCATAAAAAACATTACCCACATATGCACACAAATACACATAGACTCAAAACCACGCATGTGCACACTACCTCCCACTGTGACAGAGATTTAAGACAATGAGGATGGTAAGCTCCCTTAGTGCAACATGATGGAAACCAAATCCCAGAAACATTCCATTCTCTGTCCCATTTGAGACGTGTGCGCCTCCTGGGGTGACACTGTTCCTGTTTTAAATGTGTGCGACTCCTTGAGTGAAGGCAGAACAATCAAAACCAAATTGCCTAATTAGTTTTCTTGAGTCTGAAAATTCCCCAAGATGTGCAATACTGACGGTATTCATTTGCAGGTAATACGGACAACTAAGAACAAGACTGACTACAAAAAACCCCCCACAATGGCAGATGAGAGATCAGCGGCATTCCAGGTTTAGCACTGGGATGTGGTTCCAGAGGACACAGGAAGGGACATTCCAGAAATAATCGCCGCTTTTAAGGCATGTTTTGTTGGCGACGCTGGGCCACCTGCCAGTGGTGCCTTCAGCTGTGAGCACGCGCCATGGGACTCTGATTGACAGAGCGGGTAAATAGTTGCTAGCGGGGGCCCTGATTGTATCTCTCGCCTGTGGCAGAACAGGAGCCAGAGTAGAAGGGTGATTGGCTTTTGTTACAGCCCTTCAGCCACGAATTAAGCTGGCATCTCAGCTAAGCCACCACACACACACACACACACACACACATATAACCCCCCCCTTCCTGTAAAAAAATAAACAAAATAATAAAAAAGCATTTCTTCTTCTTTAGCACAGGCCTTCCTAGAAAAATAAAAGAAATCACATCACATTTTAATGGTGAAAAACACACTGAAGGAATTTAAGGGAAAAACGGGTGCTCGGGGAATAAGGAGGCAGAGCTAGAAAGAGACAGAGAGCAGAGAGGCAAATATGTTTACCAAACACTCTGCAGGGACTGGGTTGGAATTTGAAGGCCTGATTTTTTTCTGGAATGCCTCTTGTGTTCAGGTCACGCAATGTAAGAAGGGGGATTCGCCAATGTCGGAGGAAGACTCCTCTAAACTCCCTCTACTGACGACAAGCTGAAGCCAAAAGAGAAAAAAAGAAATAACAGTGCTCCAGGTGGGAGGAAACTTTGTATGCTGAGCATGAGCTAAAGAGTGTCAGCTGACTCAAAGCAGACACATAAGCACGAGTCGATTTCTACTTCCATCAGTCATGGGCAGGAATGATGTGGGGGACACACACCAGTGTGGCTTCAAACAAAGTGGATTTTTGTCTGCGTTCGATTGCCCACTTCACACTGGAGTGACGGAGCAATCACAGGCCACTTCTGCACTGCCATTTAGCGACAGGATGGAGACTTCACAGCCATAACATATGCCTTACTGCTGCTTAATAAAGGCGAGTTCCCTGCTTTAGAAGACATGAGAAAAAGAGAGCGAGAAGGGGCGGAAATGAAAAAGGAGGGGTGGAAAGGAGGATGGAGTTAGAGCTACAGCTGAGCCAACACCAACAACTATTACATGACTCATCTCACATCTGCAGCAACAAATGGCCAAACTAAGGTGGACTGTACTCAGAGTCTTACACCAGCCTACTGAGCTATATATCCAATAGACACACAGGAGAATAAATAAGACTAGATTCTTTAAATAACACTTCCTCTGTGTGTTGTATTACTGTGTAATCTAATCAGGCAATGACAATCTTTCCTTTGAATTTTCTTACTGTATAACATCTTGGTATAATGACACACCAGCTGGCACATACATTTTTTTTGTGCAGTGTCCACAGTTCTGACACTACATCAGCACACACAGTCTATATACAGTATATGGCATGCAATAAACAAGTGAAGTACACACTAGAGACAAGCCCATAGAAAGCTTATCATCTCTGGGAACATGGGATTCCTGCACAGTCCGGGTTACAACCATAAAGTGATTTTTCTCTTGTGCATCTCATCTGAGCTCCAGGCATACATGTGCAAACACGCAAACTGCACACACATACAAAGACAACCCTGAAAAAGGTCCCTTTTGTCTGCTCAACACTGATGAAAAGCTACCCACTGCGAACTTCAATCACATTCGAAAATGAGTTGGAGACATGCTGTAACCCCGACAGCGTCATTAAGCCTGTCAGTCAGTCCCGCGGAGTGAGGGGAGGGTGGGGAAAACAGCCAACGGCCTTCTTCAGTGTGGTGTGTAGCCCTGAACGAGACCTGGAGGTACCAAGAGCCCCTCCTGTGCTAGATCTATGTCTAGCACTGGCATAATGAAGCTATGTGATTACGGATTCTTCATTGTATGTCCATAAACCCCCAAATGCCAAACATCCAGACAAAGATGTCATGCATATTTTAATGGCGTTCATGGTAAATGATAACACACACTATCATGAGAAATGATAGCTAAACCCCATCAAATACATGTTCCCACGCATTAGAACCCATGTGGTGCACACACAGCCACACACACAAACACGCAGTCAGAGAAACACACACTGCATAGAGCAAGATAAGCCTCCGTGTGCTGTCAGAGGCTAGTGTGTGATTGGCCTCCGTGGAGCTACTGCTTCTCTCATCATTAACTCTTCAGAGGATCACGCTACTCTAATCACGCTAAGCCTCTCCGAATGGCGATGAAGTCAAAAACGTGCCCGTGCACATATTCACAAACACCCAGCTCACACATATGCATGCGGGCAAATGCTTTCACCGCAATCACAAAACATAGCACACACAAACAGCTGTGTGCAGTCTGTAAAAGCAAGTCTGGTATCAAAAACAATATGAACCAATTATGGCCAATTTGCAGGAGAAATTTCAAAAACTAAAATTCCCTTTTCCAGTCAAGGATGTAATTTCCTCTGAGTATGGGAACAATATGTGCACCTCACTGTTCAACAGCCTATTTTTGTTACTCAGTTTTTTTACATTTTGCATTTAATGACATAGCTAAACTACTACGACTTTAAGTTGTGTTGGCTCATTAATAATGCAGGACGGCTAAACAATACTTTATTTACTATTAAATCAAAACTTACTGCTCTGTCGTCAGTAATTAAATCACAGGATAAATCTTCCATCAGTGTACTTGTGTGCATCTGCATGTTTGATGAGAGCCAATCCAACCTGAGATGGACACAGCTGGTCAGAAGCAAAAGCCGACTAAATCTACTGACAGCACCAGCAATAGCTACTTAGTTCTGAGTAAGGAAGCAATAAAATGAACCAGAAGACTGTTTACCTCTGAGTCTTCTACTGAATATTCTACACTTAAGGCTGCATATTCAAGAGATTTTTCTAAAGCTGATGTGTAGCCAGCTAATTCCTGACTTGACTGTTATTTAGAGACCATACCACGTGTGCTGCAAGGTCAAGTATAAGCAGAACCCAGAGGGCTTCATCCCCTCCTAAGATGGAGTACTTTCATTTCACGCACTTGGGGCATCGTATTTTCTCTCCATTTTATTGTGCTCTCTGATGGCTTTCCACAAAGATACATTCCACCTCCTCATACAGAAACCGGGGCTCCCGTCCAAGAAAGACTCGGGAAGGTCTGGATACTGTGCCACAAGGACAAGAATGCTGACACTGCTGTAACTCGGGACAAAAGCTAAAGATAAGAGTGGTGAGAGACAAAGCGAAAAAGAGAACAAATCTCAGCGTATAGGAGTTGTGCGGAAGCTTGCGCCAAACCAGACTGAGGAGCTAAAATCCCTCGTTTTTGGCGTGATGTCAGGGAGTCATGCAAAAAGACCATTTCCTCACTGTGCAAATATGCCGCCTCCTACATCCCTGTGTGTGCAGCAGCTATATATAATGTAAACATCAAATGCTTGTAACGGCGCTGACCTCTCTGTCTCCCATGGGAGACCCCTTGTTCACGTGTAGCACAGAAACCATTTGGAAAACACACATGGACTTGTCTAAAACTCTGCCGCTCCGTCTGAATTTCACCTTATCTCTAAGGACAAGCTCATCCTTTTTACAGATGGCTGAATAGCGAGGACTCATCGACTTCCTATTTTTGGCTTCACTCTTTAAATACAGGAGAAAAGAAAAACACAGAGGGGAGGGGGCATTTCTTCCCAACGAAACCTGTTTCAGCGACGGAAGAAATGGAAAAAAAATTACAGCCACAGGATTAAAACATGGATAGTATTGTGAAGTTCCTCCTTGTGCTACCAAAACAGGTCTGACCCATAAAGGTGCTGACACAGGACCTCTTGCGGTATCCTATAGGATCACCAGTGGATCCTCTGGGTTGTGGGGTGGGGCTTCAGAGATTCTGGTGTGTTTCAGCACATCCAGAGGATGATGCCCATTCACATTGTTATCTTGGCAATGTCAGGGTCTTTGTGTTTTTCATCAAACCACTCCAGAGCAGTTTGAGCATCAAGCTCACTGGGAGAGCCCACTGCATCAGGAACTGCCATGGAGGAGTGGGGGGGTAGAGTGTTTAGGTGACTGATACATGTCAACGTATTGTTCGGATGAGTTTCCAAGCAGAATATTGCATTTTAACAAAATCACTTGTTCAATTTACTTGTTAGTGGCCTTATAGATTATTAGAATTTTATAACAGTAAAAAGAAATGATAGAAATTCATGTATTTACTTCATGCCATGAGGGTTCTGTCAACTTTTTGGCTGATGACAGCAGGCACTTGGCTATATTTATAAATGGCCAATCATTTTCACAGTTGCATTGACTAATCAAGGGCTAGTAATCGCTCCAGTGAGTTTAGCTGGGCCACTGCCCAGAAGAGATTGTTGGTCTACACCACTGACTGTGCCTAACCTCGAGCATCTACCGCTAATCACCAATTAGCATGTATCCTTTGCTGCATATTGACGCAAGGCAAACGGTATCAGCTCAGAATGCCTGTTAAAGGGGCTGAAAACAAGCACCGCCAACAGAATCATATGCCAAATGTCCGCTCCAGAGGACATTTTCTAAATGCAAACGTGCACAGATCTGTTGATCTGCCAGTGTGTAGGTAGAGGGTGGCTGTGGAGGGAGTTTCCTTGGATTTGTAGCTCTCCCTTGTCACAACAATGTCTTTTTACCCAGGGGCTGCTGACATGATTCATGAGCCAGACTTGATGTGGTGTTGGTGTGCAGGCCAGATAAAACTAATATAGGTTTCTGTGCTGGAGTGTGCTTTACAAGTTACTGTAGCTAAGCAGCCATTTCACACTGCTGAGCTAGAAATAGGTCTTACTGTAGCTAAATCAACCCAGTCCACCCATCCCCAACCTTCAATGCAGACGGTATTACACAGAGCACACATAATTTTACACACACGTTCAATAAAGACACACACACACACATATTCCTGCTCTGCTTCGCTCTTTTTTCCCCTTTCCTCACTCTCTGTGTTTCTTTATTTGTTTCATAGCTACTTTCAGTGGACCTCCACCTGTCCTTTTGCCCCCACCCTTTTCCAAGTACCTCTCTTTCCTTTGCTCCTTCTCCTTCATTAAAATGGACTTCCTAAAGCCTCCATTCGTCTTGCTGACAGCTCCACTATCGATTGGGCCAGAGAAAGGGATGCAGTTCCAGAGCTTTAAATGGCTCTCTGGCCAGCCTGGATGAGGGCTGGGCTGGACTAGGGCCGGAGGGAAGGAGGAGGAGGGAGTGCCAGGTTTAAGTGGGAGGTCTGTCCAGAATCTAGACTGTGACACATTTCTGGTCACCAGTGAAGAACACTAAGATTGACCCGATGGCATTTATCCGAATTTACATGAGAATGACTCACCGAATCTGTAATAAGGATTACACCGATGTGACGAGATAATGAATTAATCCTTGACTAAAAGACAACATATTATCCAGGCTGCCTGGACCACTTGAAAGCTCTCCAGAAAGCAAGCACTACAGTGGGAGTATTCAAAATATCGGTAAGGAGAGCTAGTAGTTTTTCTGTTGGGTACTCCGGCATGCAATTCGTTTCAATCAAAGCCATGTGAATTAATGGCGCACTGGCTGGCACCTTTAATCAGGCTTCATCCCTTATTGTTACACATTTTCTAAGGGAAGATGAGTTGGCACCTTCCATCCTCATCCTTCTTGCCGTGCGACATCAAATCTCTCTGCACAGATTAATGAGCGGACATTTGATTGTCCCAATGATTAAAATTTCCACGGCGTACTCAGTGTCCTGAGGCGCAGCGGAAACTGCAAGGAGCACGATGGATTGTCTCCGGAGTGTCTGACGATCGCTATCTGCGTATGTCAGTGATGATCATAAAGTGCATCACAACAGCATGTCAGGAAACACTGCTTATTTGTTATTTAATCACTCGCCACTGATTGGAGCAGCAAGGGAACGATAGACAAGGTACATTGTTTAAGACAAATTGCTCAACTTCCCAATTCTGCAAAGTTCAATCCACACAAGGAACTGTAGAGTTTAAGTCTTGTTAGAGTAGCATTAGACACGGGGATTGCGATGCTTCTGCATTGATTCTTTAACCAGTAAATCAAAGAGACCATGCAACATCCAGATTTGCTGTCAATTTAAAAAAGCCAAGCCCATGATAGCAAATAATCCTGCAACACTGCACTGTCTCTGCTCTTTCTAAAGGCAATGCTCACAGAGAATATAGCGATATGGTGTGTGATTCTATAAAAGCAGAGATAGAGAAGGAGAAAAAAATTACATGAAGATGGGGGGAAATGGAAGAGAAGAAACGAAAAGAAGTGGAGGTGATGTGGAAGGGTAGAGGAAAGGAGAAATAGAGCACGGGGCGCTGAGGAAGGAAAGAGGGAGGAGGCGGCAGGGAGCACTAGTCGATATAACGGCAGTCATTCATCTCTCTGACAGCCTTCCAAATGCTCCACTGGGGGAGACACAACACTGCGTCACCTCGAATGCAGCAAATGCACAGTGCAAATACACACGCCTGCATACGTGTGCATACATACACATGGTGATGAGCCTGGACTCTGGTGTGCATGGAAGTCCATGTTCTGGGTCAGTAGTGTGTTAGGGGACAAGTCAGTACACACACCATAATACTGGAACACTATAGAGGAGGAAACCATCATTTTTTTTCCCAATCTTACATTGTGCTTCATGTTTGTTTGCACACTGAAAAGCTCCAAGACTAACATGCACATGAACAGGACATGACACATTCACATCACACTAGAATATGGGAACACAGATGTGTGCTCAAAATAAAGCACACACATGCAATCCTTGTTCCTCGGCTCTGGTCATGGCCCATTGGCTGATGCCTGCCGTCCATCTCTCATGATTCATGGCTAAGCGAGCAGCTGCAGAGCAGTTCTAAACCAGTGGGCCGAGGAGAGCCTGTGTGTCATTAAGGCAAAGCGGGCTGGACATGCTGTTAGGGCCGCTGCACTACAGCCAGCTCTGTGCCTCAGCACAGCACAGCAGGAGGGAAATACTTCTGTGCAAGGTAGTATTGCTCATAGTGGTTTTAATATCAACAGTTGAGTGCCCGCACAAACCTACCTTTCCCTGTGAAGCGTGCACTGTAAGAAACAGGTGTGCTGTCTTTTATTTAGTTGGACAGCAATCTCTTCCTGCCCCCACCCAGCATTTCTGCTAAATTAACCCCTCTAATCATCCCCAAATCCTTTTTAATCAACAAAGCAGTGAAGGCTACAGAAAAAAGACAAGGGTGCCAAGCTGCCCCCCCTTCCATCCTCTATTAGCGTGGGCCCCAAGACGAGTGGTGGAGGCACACGTCCATACACTAATGACTCCTTAATGATCCCCTCCTCTGCTGGAGTGCTGACAAACACTGACAAACCCTGACCCTGACAAGAGGAACACCCACACTTAGTCCTCTGCCTCACCCCTTATTTAGAGGCTCATCTCTCAGCCCTCAGCCTCATTATACCAGCTAGGGTCCAGCAGGATCCATACAGCCCCAAACAAGCAGCAAGATAAACACCCATGACGAAACAGTCCGTGTCACTTTCAGTGTGAGGGGCTAAGTTTGAACAAATTCCTTGCAGCAGATGGCGTGAAAGGGAAGGAGAGCTTAGATAAACAAAGCCAGAATTAAAAGGAGAATGGTGGTGGAAGATGAAGCAGTAGTGCGGGGGCCTATGGAAAAAAAGGAAAAAAAAAAAACATTGTTTGTATCCTTCTCTGATTGCGATTTCCATTTCAGTTTGGGGTTGGGGGAGTCAGCAGTGGAGACTCTTTTTAACATCACACAAAACATAATTATAGAGTGCACCACTGCCAGCCCGCCTCAGTTTCTCCTAAATACTCACAGCCCAAATTAGGGGTTACCTCCTTCTAGTTAAACCTACTATTTAAGATGAAAACGTCACAGACAAACAGAAGAGGCGGCAAACAGGAGTATCGAGAGGAAAGACCTAGTTTAACAGCTTTGTTTCACAATGACAGAGAGGGCCTTTGTTAAATATGGTTACTGGCAGGCCTTGGAAAAAGCCAGGTGTGGAAACTGGGACAAAACAAAAGTTGGAAAAGACACAGACACAGCTACAAAGACTAGCAAGTTAGCTTATGTTTTATCTGTTCTGCATATATCTGACAGCTTAAATTCTGCTAAAGGTTATTTCCAAAAGGCAGTGAGCTAAAGAAAAACACTAACTTCACGCTAGCCAATGACCTCACTGGTTTGGACTGCAGCTCCTGTTCCCATTCGTGGATGACAGAGCATTTATTCTTTGAGCCTTTACCCCGCCTCTGCTGTCTTTTCTGTGTTGTTTGCTCTTTTGCAGCTCTTCATCATTTCAGATTCATAACAATGAGCTATTATTGCCACACCGGTCAGCCGAAAGCAAGGATCCAACAGGATGCCTGACTTTTCTGCTGCATTGTGCCATAAAGAGCCACAACAGAGATTTTCCACTGTTATTAGAAGATGAAAAGACATCCTAGGCCTGGCGTCTTTACTGACATAACAGAATCCAGGTACTGTACTGCCTCTTGAGTTATAGACAAGCCTCATATGGGATCCCTGTTTTTTGTCTGTCTCTGCTCCTTCATCACAGACAGGAAACTGTGCACCATGTTGCAGAGAACAGTAGCTACTGTGGCACAGCTTTGATTTATGTCTGCTGCTGTCAGTTGTGTTATTAGTACCACTATTAGCACACATACACGGCGAGGTATATGTTACTTTGTCACAAACGTTAAGCCATATTTGTCACGATCCTGGGTCTTTTGACCCAGCGTTTTGAGTTTTAGTTTATTTTTGATGTTTATGGTTTATGTTTAAGTTCATTAGTTATCCAAGTTCATTTGTTATTAGACTCCCCTTGTGTCTTCTACCCCTGTGTTTTAGCCCCCTGCCCTTCATGTGTTTCATGTCTGTGTCTTATGTTGTCAAGTTCATGTTGTCATGTCTACGTTTCATTATGTTTCCT
>VUQG01022725.1:149639-169645 GCA_015106755.1 Etia nguti | reverse complement strand
ATCGATTCCACACACTACAAGAAATGTCTTGAAATGTGTCTATTATGCTCTCGAATCATGAACTTTATCATTTGGATCATTGAACCTACTCTGTTTAAAAAAAAAAAAAAGGAGCAACATGACAGGATAAAGACCCTGATACTGTATAGTGGACAGAAAAATCACATTTTCAGATGGAAAAAATGTTAAAACCACTTAGTGTAATACCACCGTTTTAGCTACATTGCTCCATCTGCATCTATTGTTGCCATGACAATGTCTTATTCAAGATATGTTGGAGTATCTATCTTAGTACTCTATAACTGCTCTGTTTGTATAGTTGTATGTCTTGTCCCTGAAGAAGGTGCTGGCTGATACATATCTATGAACTTTAAATGTTATAATGTAAAATTCTTAAATATGCTGGAGGATCTTTCTGGCCTCTGTGTGTGGATACTACGGATGGATACTACCGCCCACTCCTCTAAGCACTAATATATCGTCCTAAAACAGAGTACCTATTTGCAGGTGCTGCTCTTATATCAAATTTGCACACAGAATTCAAGTGTAGTCCATTTTATATTTATTCTCTTATTGCTCTCAGTGCTGCAAATAAAAGAATAAAAACTAAAACTGTCTACTAGACATTAATTTAATGAAATCCTCAATTTATAATGCATCAGATTCTCCTGTCATTTAAAGATAAGGCTGTGATCTTGATAAGTCTGTTAACTTAGGCAGTTGGCATTTTTGCTGGCTTCAAATAGGTTAACCTTTAATACAGCCGCTCTTCTCCAGTCGCACTGACCAAAGTGCTTAAATTGCTCACTCATTCATTCAGCACTCTTAATGTCAAACTACTGCACAGAGCTCTTCCTCTCACCCAGCTCTTCTTCTTTGTCTGCAGCAGCTGTGTTGCCTTTAGTCTGTATTATGTATTTAATCTCTTCATATTTTTCCCATAGTATAGTTTTATCTTCCTTTGTAACATCAGCTGCTCTTCTGCCAATGCACTTATACATAACTGTGATTGATGTTGCCAGCATGACTCCTTTCATGTGTACGCTCAGGGGAAACGCTCAGTTAACTTATCGAGGTGATTGCCAGTTTTCTGTGGCTGCCACTCTGTGGTGGAATGAGTTTTTGCTGAATATCCTACAGTAACTGGTCAGCACTTTATGGAAAGGGTGTGAAGGATTGTCCAATACTGTCTGAAATTTGGACAGCACGCTCCTTTCTGACTCTGCCATCAGTCAAGCTCCACACCCACAACATTACTGGCTCTGTGGATCAGTGTGAGTCTGCTGGTGTGTGCTGCTCTGACTGCTGGCCCAGCACTCCACAGCATAGAGGATCTCTACAGACTAATAAAACATCCTGAAAATCGTCCCGCAGATATTAAAAGACCTCAGTCATCTGAGAAATGAATGACTTCAACCCTTCTTGCAGAGGGCTTCTACTTTTTCCAAATACTGAGGTATTTGTAATCTTTCACCGTCTCACACAGATCCCTTGGATGGAAACAGGGGGTCGCTGCTGTTCTGGTGCTCATCAACCAGCTTCTTTCTCCTTAATCAAAACTGTAAATAACTTAACAAGCCAGTAAACACTGAAGTTACTCAGAATTTTTAGAAAATTCTCAAGCACAAGTCTAACAAATACTATACAACTGAATGTAGAGCACTTTGCAACGGTCAGATAGGCGCTAGGTTGCATTTTAGTAATAGACGCAGCCTGGTCCCATACTGGCATCTTCACACAGGAAAGCATTTAAATTTTACAGGAATTTAAATGAAAGCTGATGTTTTGTTTCTCTAGTCGAGCACAGCATTAGCTCAAACAGGCCAAAGTTAAGCACAAACATGGCAGGTCAGCTGAGGCCTTTTTATGTATTCAACAGACAATTATCATTTTTTTTTAAAAAGGCTCTGCAAGCCACTTTGCAAGCCGTCCTCACCCCAGCTGCTCCTTTCATAATGTATCTGACTTTTTCTGTGTCGTTGCTCTCACCGAGTCCCGCTCTGTTCTGTGTTAAGAACCATATTTCAAGATAAAAATAATTTTCTTATGGATTCAATGAAATAAAATCTATAGTTTCTTTTAAGGAATCGTTTTAAAACTAAATGCATTTAAAAACACTAACAGAGGCAAGGGAACAGCACAAGAGCAGAGACATGCTTGAGGTTCAGTTTCAACTCCTGGATTTTCACCTTCTGTTAATAGTGTGAATTGAGCAACTGGACACTGGGAGCTCTGCTGCATTGAGCAGCAAACTGCATCGATAATGAGATTTCCTACTTCACACTGTGACTTCCTGCCCTTTTGCCCCGCATTCCACCCACACACCGAGGCACTCAAAATAGATGGTAGAGCATGATATAGGAATTAGGTAACAATATCAGATTTCTGATTTCATGAGTGAAACAATCTCAGGGGTCTGGTGGGTTCTACAAGACAGTGGGTACTCTGCCTTCATCTAAGCTAATACAACGCTTTCATCCAGCCTCAACAATAATGTACCGCATGTTGCTTTTTTTTACAGAAACTGAGTCTTAGACCACGGAGCAAATGATAAAGTAGGGTTTACCGCATACCAGCGTGCTTTTTTATTAAAAGCTTGGAGAGAGCTCTGTATTTTTCTTAGAGAAACGGTGGAGAATCATTTTTCCCCGTCAGTGCAGAAATTTTTCATGGTGAAACACAAATTCACTCTTAAATAACAAACCAGTCAATCTCATCACACGACACAGGCCATGTCATGCTTTCTGCATCTTTCAATCTCTGAAAGAAAATCCCATTTCTGAATGTGTCGAACTGATAATGGACTTGGGCCAGCCTTGCAATGTTCAACAACACTTCAGGCTGAGCAGAAAGAATCATTTCAAAGCTGCACAAAGCACTATAGTTGCAGCTCTTCTGACCTTCAGCACTCCCACCTCAGACTGGCTGAGCCAGCAAAGCAGACTGCACCAAACTGTACCACACCACCTTTTCTTTCCAGTTCACCACACAGTCTTTTCCTCAGAAACTGAAATCTGATCTGGGTTTATTCTCCAGGGTAGTATTTATTAATAAAAATAATCTCATTACACTCCAATTCCATTAATTGTTCAGGTTTTATCATATTTGAGAATCTACAGGCGGCGGTGGAGAGAAGAAGCCACACTTGTCAGCGCTCATTGCTCTTTCCTGTCTTTACACAGCGTGCCGCTTTGATCCGTGTTTGGGATTCTTTCCTTACTAATAAAATGAGTATTTAACCCACAGCTGGGAGCCAAAGGGAACGACTTGCCTCTGCAGCATAAAGCAGCATTTCTTATTAGCTTTGGTAAAACATCATTAGCAGCAGGTCAAACACTTAAAAAAAAGTGTTTCACCTGCAGTTTGGCTGTTGTTCACTTTACTACTGAGCTCTCAAGACACAGAGGAAGCATGCTGTATCCGTTTGCTTGTATACAGCAGGGTAATTAATGATCTTTAGATGTACATAAAGTGCATGGGTCTTAAATCTTTCTGCCTGTTTACACCAGCAAACTTTGGGTCACTGTAAAGTTGGTGCGTTAGCATGCTCCACGCAGGTTGATCGAGCCAAACATGCGACAGCTGCGCAAGCATGAACCCAGGGCTGATGGGAAACAAACTGATGGCAGTGGCAGTTGGACAGTCTCCGATAATCCTTTTTAATTCAGACACTGTAGTTTGCCGCATGAATTTTCCGACCTGCCAGAGAATTGTTTTGTTTCTCCGCGTCTAATGTAGGTTAACAGGCAGCCATCAGTTATGAATAAAGTAGAGTGCAGACCATGTGAGCGTGTGCGTAAGCAATGATTTTGAGTGCTCGCTGCTTTGTAGGCTGGAATGCATTAAGAGCCAGTTTGATGTGTGTCATATTGATGCACTTCTCCTGGTCTGACATTTCTATGAGTACAGTCAGCATAGTGGAAGGCTTAAGCGACTTAAGCTGAGCACCGTTATGTGTTTCACTACAGCATTTATGTGTTCTATGTTACATTTTATCAAAGTTTATCAAAGTCTTCTGCATCGAATTGTTAACAGTCACTTTGAGATAAATCTGTTTGGAAACTGACACATCCTGAAAGTACCAGTATCTACAAAAAACTGGAAAAAACAAATACTGGACTAAGTGTGACCAGATGCTACACTGGAGTTTCTCCTAGTGGGGGGAAGTGTCTTGGTGCAGAATGTTACCCAAACATGTAACTCCCAACTTTTTTTGTTAGATATACTCCCACAGGCCTGTCTGAGAAGCTCCAACACCCATCATGCTTCAAATGTATTCATCTGATTTCCTATTAAACCGGTGCTACCACATTGGAATCGGCTGAAAAGTCAGAGTTTGGATATTTTTTGCTGCAGTTTAGAGGGAGAACAGCACATTATATTTACAGAGTAATTCATTTAACTTTATGTACTGTTCATCAGGCTTATGACTGTTTCAACCACTTATCCATTTCTTAAATGATTTTATGATATTTTTTAAGCACTTGCAGTTCTGTGCAAAACTCTTGAACCACCCTGCCCTTCCTTATATTTCACTTCCAGGGAGTCAGACTTTCCCATATTATATTAAAGCGGTCTTGATCAATAGTTCTCCAGGCTTCATGAAGGTCTTTCAAAGGTTTTCAGTCCTTGTACCTGACATTTTCAAAGGAATGTATTTTTGTTTGTTTGTTGTTTTTTGTTAACCAAGTCATTTAACCCTGAGATGTGAATCATTAAAGCATAAAAACTGCACATTACTCAGGGATAAACTTGTGTTGTGTCAACACAAAACATTTTAAACTGTATGTTTAGATGTCAAATGTTTAGACACTTTGTTATTAGCAACCTTCTACCAAAATACACCACTTTTTTTTTTCATTCTTTAGTATGAATATGTATGAAGAAAATGCAAAATGCAACAGTTTGACAGGCACAGGATTACATTTTTGTAGCACAAGGATGATTCCCACAGAGCTTTTAGCTGAAAACACGGTGTGCAGTATGAGAAAAGAATGAGTGGCAGACATAAAAATATATATCTGAAAGTCACTGAAGCCTCAGAGATGGTCATATTAGAATGGTGGCTTTCAAGAAGCACTTCTTAAGGAAGGGAAACAAGGAGAAAAGGCCGAGGTTTGAAAGAGTCCACAAAAACTGGACCGAAAAAAAATAAAAATAAATCAGTGGCAGCAGGTCTTATTGAGAATTAATCCAAATTTGAGATTTTTGGTTCAATTCATCATCACTATATGCAGAGGAGGTCACAAGAGAAATACAGTGATTGTCTATAGCCGTATGTAAAAACAATTATACCCATGTTTGCAACATATAAATCTAGCACCTATTTCCCATTTTCCTCACAAACTAAAAAGAAATGAGGTGTGGCTCAACACTTTTGCACAGTGTTGTCTTTATTTATTCCACACACTGAGGATACTATTCAATTTTTATCACAACAACATACGCCTCAAGACACTTTATACAGTTTTTGCTGTCGTACAACAACTTGTTTTGACCGAGGAGATGATATCAGGGTTTCAGCCTTGTTTGTTTGCAATGGGCTAATGTGTCTAAGGCAGCTGGAAAAGTTTTAGGTGGTTATTAACCATGAACAGGAAAGGTTTCTACCCCCTGCGGTCGAACCCTGTTGTATATTATAACTGTTCTGCGATGTGAGCTCAGCTGCACTGTGTTAACGTCTCACTCGTTTCACTGCCACAGTGACTTTCCATGTTCAAGCTTGCTGTACGTGTGTGGTGACAGTTCCTCTTTAACACAGCATCTTAGAGCTTAATTAAACTAAAATGATTTTTTCCCCCTTTTTTTCCTTTTTCTTCTGTTTTTCTCTTTTTATTTCCTTTTCTCCCCTTTTGGTGTTTCAACCGTGGTACCACCCTGGCTATGAATTTATGTATTATTTTCTGGTACAGCTTTCAAGAGAATACAAGAAGCAAGACAACATGTAATTCTCCTGTTAATTCTCCCTTTCACTGCTACAAACATTTTTCTGGAGTCAGACAACCTGGAATCCGGCCCTGGGGCGAGAGGGTCCCATGATCCCCGACTCATGTTTGTTGAAAGGGATGAAATGCGAGTTTCTTCAGGAATATGAGCTATAACTAATATTTTATTGGCATTAAAATCTGGTTTTAATGTGGAAGCCCTCCAAAGATTTGATTCTGAAGTAAGGAGGAATGTTGTTCCTCTGTCTTTTCACTCATTTGCCATCTACCTCTGCACAGTCCTTTCTGATCAAAGGACCTGAACACTGTTTGTTTCAATGGCGGTCGTTTTTTTTTTTTTTGCAGTCGGTGCATTTTTGTTTGTGATTGGGAACAAATGGAAATCCGACTGTTTTCGATATTCTCCATTCTGGCATAAATACGACCATATGTGCTAGAGAACATCATTGCCAGGTCCCTGCCTGTCCCAGCCTCTCATGCAGCATTGATTTTCCTCCCTGTGTACTAACGCTGCATGTCACAGGGCTAGATTGACCTACATTCTCACGTCTCTCAGGATTCTGGAAAATCCACGTCCTCTTGTGTCATCCCATCCTTCTTTCATTAAGGTAATCATGCTCTCCCTCTCTCGTTCAGTTTGTCACACTCAAACCATCTCCGGCTTTATGACTCATTGTGAAAGAAGCCTTCAAACACCAAAACAACTCCTCAGCTGCAGAATGCTATGTGCAGTTTAAGAAATGCAACTGTCGGATGCACCAGCAGCCAACCGCACATCTTTCACCTGTCACATGGGAGGGACCCACGGTTTGCGGTTTATTTTTTAAGGGTACTGCCTCGTGTGGCTCTATTGTTCTCTTCCCATCGTTAGGGTCTGATTAAGTTCACCTGTGGAACATTAAACCTCCCTGTGGCCCAATTCCAATCCAGCCCCTGGAGCCTCTCCCTCCACACACTCACTCTGTGCTTTTGAGTGGAGGATCCACCAAATTAAGTGCTCTTTAAAACCAAGTACTGCTTTGGAAGTGTTACTTAACCATCAAACAGCGAGTCTGCACCAACACAGGCTTAACAAGGCTTACTAACCACAGTCTGGGAAGGTGCAGCATCTGTTTTGTGTGTCTAATAATGGAGGAAACTACGCACATTTACAGATGTGAGTTCCTATTTCAGAAAGAAATGCCTCATTAATTATTAAAATTAAACAGGTTTTGAGACATGTTCTACACATGTCCATGTTTTGAAAATTACTTAATATTTCTGAATTTTTTAGAATCTAATGAGAACAAGAAAGAGAAGAACCGTGGAAAGAAGAATGAAAGTGAAATGTTTTCCTTTCACAAAAGCCTGAATGAAACTAAGACAGTAGGACCATATTTTCTAATAAGTGATGGATATGATTTCAGACATCCCTCTGATAGAGATACAAACTACAGCAGGTGCTCTTGTTGTCAATTTTGTGTCGTAAGACGCCAAGCTTTTTTTTAAAGGTGCCAACAAATAAAATGTATTATTATTATTATTATCATCATTATTATTACTGGAAGTTTCTGCTCAATGCAAGAGACTCACAACTTGGTCATGACTCTAACTAACTGATTTTTATTGTTTACCATTTATTTTATTCAGTTTTGGTTTTGTTGCATCCTTATTGTTTCCATAAGGAAGATACTGACATCATTACTGTTGTCAAATCACCTTCTTGCCTGCCTTCTTGGAGCCAATCAGCCACCACTCTATGTGGTTTAAATCTGTGCTCTCTGTCATTCTCCCTTTCAAACTCTCATTGGTGCAACCCACATCTCCACCTTACTTCTTTAAAGTGAACTCTCCTTATTTAACTGTTATTGTTTGCGAGCTACACTTGAATTTCCCTGAAGGAATTATCTGGATCTATGGATGTTGTTCCGTCTCAGTTAACTCTACTTAAGTTGGTGTTAAATGCAGGTAAATCATGTTTTTCTCAAATGGCAAAGAGATCCTAAGATCAACCATTCAAGGGCTTGATCACTGCAGCCTTTTTATTTATTTATTTATTTATTTTTACCTTTATTGGATTAAGAATTTATCAATCACCTGACCAGTACCTAAAGAGCTTGGGTACTGCCTGTCATTGTGCTTTACAACACAAACAGCTTTTAAATACACTGACCCAATTTCTTGGAATAATCTAGAGAAGGAGCTGAAATTGTCAAAACTGGTTACGATCGAGGAGTAAAAGTCTGTTTTAAAGAATCGAGAGAACAGTTCTTTGGGTCGGTTTGACTGCTTTTAATGTCTGTTTAATGCTCCTGTAATGATCTGTTACTACATATGATTTGCATGTTTGTGGTCAGTGGTCTGTACTGACCATCGTTTCAGGTACTTTTTTTTGTTTGTTATGTTCTTATGTCCAAGTCCCTCTTGAAAAAGAGCAAGACTCAAGGATAACGACCTGTGTATCTAGTCTTTATGTGTTAGGGCGGTGATGGCGGAAAAAAATAATAAATCATAGCTCATAGCTCAAATCCAACACTACATCAAAAAAATGTGTTTTATTATACATTTTTTTGATTTTCCAGATAAATACTTTTTCCAACAATGCAAATACATAACATTTCAATCCTAATAAATACAACCTTGTAAAGCATAATGACAGTCAATTCCTGACACACAAATACAGGGCAGCGTAATAAAAACACCCTGCTGTAAATGCATTTTTTAAAGTTAGTAACAACATTAACAGCAGCACTTTTCATCGAGGATGAAAGAAAATGGTTGAAGATCGCTCCAATTCGCTTTTCTTTCTCTGACACATAAGTACCACCTATGCGACCGTATTAAAAGTAAAATAATTTGGGAAGAAAAAAAAAAAAACAACCACTCAAAACACTCAAGAAGTCAATCTGCAGTCTAACAGGTAACAAAAGGAGCTTGTTTGGATTGACTAATCATGTTTAAGTGTATACTAACCTCAACAATGGACAGCTGTATGTTATTTGCAGGGAAAAAAACGTAAATGGTGAACAAAGAGGCTACAAATGTCTTGCATATCTGTGCAAAGAATATTAATAAAGTAAAAACTTATGGAAAAAAACTCTTTTTATGCTTTATTTTCTTTGAGTCCGTCACAGATTCTGTTCATAACTTTTATGGACAGACTTTCAAGGTGCAGCCGTGGGGTGGAGGGCTTCAGGTTTGGTGGTCTCAGCACCTCATCTCTACTTTTTGGCTTCACTGAGTCATGACCTCCAGCTCACACTGGAGCTCTGAGTCTGTGGTCATGATTCTCAGCTGGAAAAAAAGTGGAGTGTCCACTCTGGGTCAGGATTCCCACACTTGTTCATGAGTTGAGCGTGAGACTGAGGGATGAATTGGTCCACCGTTGGCAGTGTTGCGTACGCTCTAACTGTCTTTTGTGATAAAGAGCTTAATGTGAAACTGAAGCTGGCGATTTACCAGCCAATTTACATCCCTACCTTCACCTATGGTCATGAACTCTGGGTAATGACCGAAAGACTGAGATCACAGATACAAACAAACAGATACAAGCTTCCTCTAAATGGTGTCTGGGTTCCCCCTTAGCAACAAGGTGAGGAGCTCCGCTCTCCGCTGGTTCGGGAATCTGACTAGGAATGCCTCCTGTTTGTTTCAGCCATGTCCTACTGGGAGGAGGTCCTGGGGAAGACCCAGGAATCGCTGGAAAGATCTCTCGTACTTAGCTGGAGGAGGTGACCCAGGAGAGGCAAGTCTGGGCTTCTCTGATTAAACTCCTGCCTCTGTGACCCAGATTTGGATTAGTGGCAACAAATGGATTGAAAGATGGATTCTGTGAATCCCTCGTCTGTATATATGAATAGTTTTTAAGAGTTGAGATTTTGTTTTTTGATTTTTAAAAACATTTGGAGTAATTTTAACTTTTATATAAAGTGGGTTAGAGATTTGAGAAGAAGGATGTTAAGGATTGCAGGAATGTTGCTGACAGGCTCCAGCCGAACCTAAACCTTCATTAAAGTTATAGTTACAGTCTTTAATCTTAAGTGGGCCCACCTGCTTACTAAGTTGTTCTGAATGATCTAATGTTTGTTCCAGCAACTTACAGAAAGAAAATCAATCCTTTATTATTAGCCACACATCTGTGACAAAATGGCAGTCTTCATAAGATGCAACCCTTTTTTAAATGCTGTGTGCCTGAAATAAACATTTAGAGTGCGATTGTAATTGCTGCTTGTTCATCTCTCCAACAGCACAACTGGTCTGTTCACACATCTGCGTCTCCTCTCTGATGAGGCGGGGCGGCCACTTCATCACATCCTTTCAAAAGTTAAGAGTAAGATTTGGCGAGGACGCGTCTCGCACCTGTCACACACTAAAGTCAGACACACAGCGGCTGATTGGTGGGTTACTGTCAATGAGGGCACTGGGATTACACATATCGCAGCATATGTTACATGCACAATACAGTGTAAATACTGAAAGGAGATCTGTTAGCGTGCTGTGAAATCAAAGAGAAAAGAAGCAGCAGCGGTCGCAGGGGACACAGTGTCCTGCCTGCCCGCCAGGCTCACACCGAAATCTGAGACGCATACATTGCAGAGGAATACTGCATTCCAGCTATTTAGATTCCCTCTGTACACACACACACACACACACACACACACACACACACACAGTTGGGGTTGGTGTCATCCTACTGTAAACATGCCTCACACATTCAGCCTTAATGGCTGACATGCCACGCACAATCTTCTGTAACACCACAGGCATCACCCCCCCCACCACCACACACACACACACACACACACACTCCCAACCCCCGCATGCCTCACCCGCCTCTGTAGTCAGAAACAGAAGCTGGTAAACAAGACTGGATGATTTGGATTTTCTAGACATTTCTGGTTGGTGAGCATTACAGACAGGAAAGATGAGCGAGAGTGGTGGATTTATGACAGGGATGAGCGACCACACTTGAATTTGTTGTGTGCAAGAAATTAAGGATTTGGATTATTGACTCAACAACTGACTTAGCAAAAATATAATTTAAAAAAAGATGCATTCTGTTTAAAGTATGATATTTGGAATATTCAGATTTCTGCCTACCTCAGGTTTAAGTTAATGCTAAGAACTGAAAGTTCAATATCCATCCTTCATTTAAAAAAAAAAGAACAATCCTCAACTGGACTGTGGGCTACTCTTGCTTCCCTGTTGTTGGTCTATCAGCCAACCACAAAGAAGAGCTAAATTATTATGTACAAAGAGCTGAAGTGAAACAGAGAATTGAAAACAATCTCCAAAGCAGTGTCATCTGAGCTTCTCAACTGTGATTTTTGATGTTCTCGTGTATTCTTTATGATTTTCATATAAATCTCCATAAAATCAGACTCAGTTGGCCAATTCACTGACCAGTCTATGACTAAGGCTTTAGCAATACATTTCACAGCAAGTAGCGCCAACTCCCAGCAACCATTCACAACGAATCGGGGAATACTGGTTCTTCCCACGACCACTAGTTCCTAAATGGTTGCAGACTGGTCTTTACCCCTGTGTAACTGGGGCCTTAATCACTTGATCTTCTAGTGTCACCGTGATTGTTGAACATGCAAAATGGTGGACAGGTTTGACAGATTCTTTCTGTATAATAAAGTTCACCACTATGGAAGCATGACATGAGTTATGTTTCAGGTTATGGACGACTGTATTTTAAACTCTGACCCTTGTTAATTGCCATGTTAGTGTCTGTCTCCTGTTTCCCCTCAAAGATGAATCAGCTCTTCTTTATGGCTCCAGTTTTTAAATCCCCCAAAGCAGCTGTGAGACCGAATGCTTAATTTGTAAAAGCTATAAACCAATTCAAGTCTAGAAAGAGAGTGGTTCAGAGTGATGATCAGGCAATTTCTTCTTGTTTTTCTTCTCTCCTGTTGGATAGTATTATCCTGATAGAGTGAGGCACATGGTGAGACGCCAGGAAGCCTTAGGATGGAGGGAGGGAGTCCTCAGCTGGATCAGTGCCCAGGCTGCCCCCTAAAACACTGCTTTTACATCTCTGAGCTTTACAAATGTGCATGAGGCTGCAATTTTGGGACAGAGGCAGGACGAATTTATACACAGAGAGACCAGAGAAAGCAGAAAGAGAGAGAGAGAGAGAAGGGGTAAAAAAAAAAGAGTAAAGCTAGAAAGGAGAAGCTTTATAATGAGAGTGAAAGCACGCCAAAGACAGAAAGAGAAGGAGGGCAGTGCTTGCACAGATGCAACAACTTATTTTAGATGGTGCAAAAACAGATTTGACAGCCAGACGCTCTTTCTCAGGGTTTTGGTTTCAAGCACTGACATCTGCCAGCCTATAACTCTCAATTACTGCACCTTCCTGAGGAAACTTAAAGCAGCAAGTCAAAAATAAAACTTTGCCAAGAAAAGGTTATTTTTTGCTCAGTCTGGGAGTACAGGATTTACTGCTAGGATAGTTTCTGTGGCACATGAGGCAGCGACAGGCGGTGAATTAAAGGCTGACCACAGAACATAAAATACTATAAAATTTGAAAACCTCCACCGACTCCTGTCCGTTATTAGCCTTGTTGAGTCCTTCTTCTTCTTTCAGCTGCTCCCTTTGGAGGTCACCACAGCGGATCCTCTTCCTCCACCTCACCCTATCCCTAGCATCCTCCTCTGTCACGCCAACCCATGTTGCATGTCCTTGTTGAGTCCTTCAGTCAAACTATTTGTTCAGTAATTGTGGAAACAATGCATATATTCTAAGAAGGTAAACTAAAAATATAAAATACACAAAATTAGATATGCATATATGAAAACCTTGTACACTTTTGCACAAGTATTATCCAATGAAGAAGAGTGCGTTGCCCTGCGAGTGTGGTTCACAGTTTCACTACTACTTGGTGAGTAGTTTGGAGACAAGTGGCATCTTCGATGTCAACTATACGTGACAATGGCAGCCTGGTAGCGATCAAGATCGCCCGGCTTGTGTGACTGAGGTCTAAGGGAGACGAAAAGGTCCACCATCCCAGAGAAGAGAGCCATGTAGTGGCTTATAAAGACTGTCAGATGGAGCTGAAGCTAAAGAGACAGAAGCTCTAACGAACTATTCAAAGTCAGGGTAAAATTTGATTGTGTGGTCAATTATAGTCGACCGTTATGTAAATTATCTACCACAGGTCAAGTGGTTACCTAACCTCAGAAAAAACGCACATTTTAATTGAATAAATGTAATGTATTAAAAATACATACCAGCTTAAAATGTAAATTATTATATTTTAAAAACTGCAAGTTCCTTTAAAGTGTGTATTTGCTTCTAATGAGTGCACAAACAAGTTCTCACACAAACTGACATACGGCAAAGTTTCTGGCACATTCAGAAGCATCTGGCAGGTTGTTGGAGACATTAAAGCGAGTCTCACTGGACATGACAACCTTTTGGGTGCTTCAGGAATAAACTGGCAGTGACTAAACCCACAACATCATTAGTTCAGACATCAACCATCAACTGTACAAGCTTACAGCTGTCTTAGTTGACTACACATTCACTCAGAGAGTGTAATGTTAATCCCGGATGTCAGAATCAGACCAGAGAGCGAACCCCGTGGGCTCCCACTCTGGCTCATAATAACATTTAGTCATGCTTAAATTTATACAGTATAGCGCGAAAACATCAGTGCAGTGATTTAAAAACATCACTAGTTTTCATGCAATGACAATTGGTTAGGGAAGAAGACATCTTCCATCACTGCATGAAGGCTGACAGCTGCAGTCGGAGAGATAAGAGGGTAATGGATGTTGTCAAAACTTATTAGTACAGATTGAGGAAACCCCCAGCTCATCCTGTACTAGCATGCTGCAAAGATGCAGCCTGTCACTTATGCTGTGGAACTGTGCTTCTTAAAACATAAACGACTTGTAAAAAGAAAGTTTCTGTTTCCAATGTTTGCATGCCTTCCAACCAAAGAAATATGGATTTCTTGTTTTACCCACAGACACAGTGCAGTGTTTTATTTTATTTGGTATTTAACTGACCACAGATACAATTTTCATGCACCACTGAGTCCTTCGCTTCTGTCATGCCATCTAAGAAATGCCTGGGAACATCATGGTGTTGCATCAGCACATTTTCACTTTGTTAGCCTGCTGGGAAATTTGTCCTTCCGACTTCTCTGAACTGTTAATTAGCAGCAAGCAGACACTGTGCAGACCCCGGCTTCAAGTCTGAGGCCAGTGTCTTGGGCATGGAAAAAGGTTAGAGTGTTAGGAGTAGCCAACATGCACATCATGTTAGAGTTGTTCATGTTATTCATTATGTTATTTGCTAAATGCACAGCATACACACAAATGTACAGGTTATAATACAAATACTGCTAGCTGCCCATCGACTGGCTTCCAGAAATTGACAAAACACGTAATACAGAAGCTATGTAAAGCTTAGGCCTCAGTGACTCAAAGACAGGTCGGCAATGCCCTGGCAACCTTTAGTTGCTAGGGAAAGATGAGCCTTCCTCAACTGTTAGGTGAGATTGCTGGACGTTTTTGACTGTTGCCGGGTGAAATCAGGCGCAAAGAGTATGTTTCACTGAAAAGCGAAGCAATGTGATTGCTTCGCTTTTCAGTGATTGCTGCATTTGCTTATGGTTTGCATCTAAGATGCTCAGCTGGTCTGCAAACACTTGCCTTTTTGCTCCATTTAGCTGTAGTAAAACTTGAAAAAGTGTAATGCAAACCAGAAAAAGAGGATGATTGCCTTCGAAGTAAATGTTACACCAACGCATTTCAAAAGGCCCAGCTTTTACCTTGACGGCAAATGTTACCCATTTCCAGTTTGTGTCCAACTTTCAGTGCTTGACTACTATTTCAACACCAGTCTGGACCAATGGTTACCAGATGACGGCTTGTGTGACTGAGGCCTAATCTAGTGGAGTCCCGCAATAAATTCATATAGTGTATAAAGATAAAAATGAGTGCAGCAAAAACTGAAATGATCTGCAGATGAAGTAGGAGCTGAACCTCATCCACAGCAATGTTAGCATACCTCATCAGGAGGTACTAACACCCTAAATACAGAGTGTCACAGACACATATATGGAAGTTGTAAGTTTCTATACACTATAAAGGTCCAGAGTTTTGCCATGGTAGGCAGACCAAGCAGTCACACCACACACACACACAGACACACACTATAATCAATCTGTTGTGGTTCTTCGCCATTATTCAGGCGTGTGCCGGAGGCCCTCAAGCGCTCAGCTGCTCATGCAATATTCAGCTGCGGGATTTACTGGCTGGCTGAGGAGAAGATGCAGTGAAGTGACAGAGCAAAGCCTAGTAGGTGTGTGTGTGTGTGTCTGTGTGTAAGTGTGTGTGTTGGTTATGAAGCTCAGGACAAACAGAGCCTAAAATAGGTTTGACTTCAACCCTTCTGACAAGAGAAGACAGCTTTGACAACATGAGTACAAGTCTGTGAATGAATGAGCACTGAAGTGCACGCACGCACGCACGCACGCACGCACACACACACGCCAAGTTAAACATGTTGGCGATGAGTTAGTTGAACATCATCCTCATCTCTATCTGTTAAACATAAAACTAGCAGAGCTGGTCTAAGATCAGCCATGTTTTTAAGGATTCTTCAGTAGTGACAGATATGCAGCACACATGGAAACTGTGATCAAATCATTCTTCATCCGAAAATTTATAGTACAACCTGAAATCACACAGTCCACAACAAAAGCGCACATGCATGTACTCGTACACTCATACACATTCATCCCTTCTTTGAAGTCGCTCATGAATAATAAACAGACGACTGAGGCAAAGTCTAAACTCTGTCCTGAACCTCGGTGCTCTCCCTTCATATAAATCACGCTCATATTTGCTCAGCGAATCTGTGTCAGTAGATCATTAAGCTTTGAAGGCCAGCGCAGCGGCAGGAGATGCATTCAGCTCCGCTCTGGCTTCTTCACACCTCCACTTCTGTCTGCACAACAGCATGCTTTTATCATGAAAGGAGGTGAGGAGGAAATGCTAGCGGAGGCTCTCCTCCAAAACACAGGAATGCCATTACTTATTAGGTTGAGGAAAAAAATAGCGAGAAAGAGCACCTCAGATTTTTATCTTTACATGGCAGCGGGGAAAAAAAACTGCATGCTAGGATTGTAGCTTGGTATTTCCTAATTGGCTCAAAGGGAGGACAAGGCATAAAAGGAAGCCAATATGAGTGGATG
Organism: Etia nguti; assembly: GCA_015106755.1. Classification (NCBI taxonomy): domain Eukaryota; kingdom Metazoa; phylum Chordata; class Actinopteri; order Cichliformes; family Cichlidae; genus Etia; species Etia nguti. Next base: position 153,504 of record VUQG01022725.1, on the reverse strand, counting down.
GGTGCACATGAAAGATAAAGTAGAAAGAAAAACGAAAGCACGAGAAACATATTAAAAGTAGTATTTCTGCATCTGGTTTGGACTAAATAAACTGGAGTTGTGTTTGTGAGTGTGTGAAAGAGAATTTAAATTTTTAATTGCACAGCAGAGTAATAATGAGCACAAAAAGAAATTGGGCAAGCTTCAAAAGGATAACTCCCCGGCGTGTAAACCGTAAAACACATCTGAAAAATGGAACTGAAAGGGAAAAACAACAGTAAAGTCACAGCAATCACAGCTAAACCGAATTAGACTGAAATGAAAGCAAAACTAGTTTAAAAGCAAACCGAAGCAGCAGGAGCAGTCGCAAGCAGTTTAAATGCAGTTTCATTCATTTTATACATGAAATATGAAGAGAAGAGTGAGAAGGTGGATTTAATTTGGGGACTAGTTTATGCAGAAAAAGGAAGAGAAATGTAAAAGAGGAAGGAGAAAGAGGGCGACAGAGTGGTAAAGGTGAAGGATGAATTGGATGTGGGAGGTCACAGTCTCTGAGGATAGACACTCCCTTTTCTACTTAAAACTCTGGCTCCTCGCCTCCCCTTAGCCCTCCAGCTCGTTTCATCCCAAAAGTCATTTTGACAGCTCAATAATTGACTGCTTATCTTTTATTAATAGAGGGATCCATTAGGCCACGAGGCCGCGTCGGCGTGCGTGTGTGCTACGAGACAAAGCACCGCCGGCCTTCACACGAGACACCTCCTCTTTCTTATTGTCTCATATTCTGGGATCTGCTCAACGCTTCACTGTAACCCGGCCTCTTAATTAGCCTCACGCACAACAGAGGGGCCTCCACCGTCACTGTGGTGGTACATGCTAGACACAGTGCAGAAGCAAGGATCATCATAGAAGCAGGAAGGAATGAATGGGTTCATTTCATTTCCTGAAACCTCTCTTTTGAGGTTAAAAAAAAGAAAAAAGAGCTGTAATCATATTTTGTAAAGGCTGCAGAGACTGAGGCAGGTTTCTGTGTTCTTCAAAGGGGCTGTGGATATCAAACATATTCCCTTAGTAAAGTAAAGCCTGTGCCTCATTATCTCGAGATAACAAATTCTAGGTTTGCCAACATTCACGCTTGATTGCTTCACTGACGTTGTCCCAGTTCAGCCTGAAAGAAGGAGCAGAGACAAAGGGAGAGATGGCCATCGATCAAAGATCAAACTCAATCGCTCGTGAAGGCTGAAAGCCGACATTTAAGGAGGTGTGATTGGGGACAAAAGAAATGAAGATGTGCTTTTATTACATTTTATGTGTATATTGAGATAATTAAATGGGAATGACTGTGTCAATGACACAGTTATGCCTGAAATCATGTACAAATAATTCTTGCACTGTCCAAAGCAATGCTAGCATCAGTGTGAGGCTGCACTGTGACACTTCCAAACGTCAGCATGTTAACCTGCCCGCAACGACAATCATACGTGCTGACATTTAGCAGCTACTAACAGCATCTGTTAATTCTACTAAACACGCAGTTTGCTGGTTGTTTGGTCATAATCCAAAATAATAATAGAATAAAAAAATAAATAAAAATTTAACCACAGGATCAATAATTTTATTATTTATCTTGTGCCAAATTTCACAGCGGTTCACCCCGTAACCTGATAGTGGCACCACTGAATAAGCCAGGGGATCACTAAAGTTGTCTGGAGGTCATCCTCTGAAAAACATGATAAAGGCACTTTCGGCTGGTCCCTTACTTTCCAACAATGTGAATTTGGAAAAAGACTCTTCTACTCATCTGGGCTTTGGACTAGGCGTAAACTACCTGGGAAACTCCAGTAATGTGTCCTCCCAGCCTTAAACCTGTGGTGTGTAAGGCAAATTTAAGACGAATGTGTTAACCACTACACTTGTGTACTCCTACATAAGTTATTTGTATGTTTACAGGTGTTTTGTAATCCCTTTGTGATCCACAGGCATTTTGTTATATTTAAAGAAAAAAATATGCAATTTGAACTTTTTGAAAAATGTCTCATAAGCTTTATCAATATCGTTTTCCTTATAAACCACATCCCAATGTTACTTAAGTAGGTCACTTTTAAATGTATTCATGGAATCCTCAGTTTTCACCCATTTGTAGATCATTTTCCTGCTTGTTCTTTCTATAATTGCTGTCATGTAATGCAAAAACAGGTAAATGTTATTAACTAGAAAGCCACGCGCAGTTTTGTTTTCTATTTCATGAGTAAAGAGTTTTTTCTATTAATGTAGATTAAGCTGTTTATCCCACTGGCCCTGATAATGACTTGACAGAGCCCTATGCTGTACATTGTATTGATAAACTCTTGAGTCATACTGTGTTTGTTTGGATTTAATAAGTCTAAGCTGAAATCACCTGAAATAAGCTGATTATGTTTTAAATTATTTTAAATCAAACATCAGAGAAGAAGCCCGGGGTGTGATCATTGAACACGTTAGGAGTCATCCTCTGGGGAACACGAATATCTTGAAAAAACTTCACAGAAATCCTGGTTTTTGAGATATTTCATCCTGGATTGACAGACGCTGCCACCCTGACATCCACACCATGGCTAAAACAGAACAGCCAAAATGGATCCTTCCTAGGTGTAACCTCAAACGCATGACGCTATGAAATAGTAAGTGAGACTGACATGGAAGTTCAAAGTTGTAGTAACAGCCTCCTCGAATAAATAATGCATTACTTTCTATTGAAAAAAGCTTTTTGATGCACATTAACTAGCTTCCCAACTGACCAGCAACAGCCAATAGTTGCACTGTAAATTAGTGAACTTAAAGGCAGTATTGAGCAGGCTAACCTTCCCTGTACCCTGCAGTAAAAAAGCCCCACAAAGTAATCAATAGCAGTCTCCCTCCCCATCTCCCAGTCTGTGTACACTGGACGTCAGGCTGATGGTGGTTTATGGCTTTTAGTACCTGCAGACACCAGAGCTGTTGAATGAAATCACAGTAAATGAGTGGGGAGAGGTTAATGCTCCCATAAAAGCATGGGGGAAAAGATGGAAGTTAATGAAGGCCCACTGAAACAAGAGCACACCTTTAGCCATCAAGCTGGCCAGAAGAATTCAGGTTTTTGGACACAATGAGGATCAGATATAGTGCACTATAAATAAGCAGCTTTAATATAAATTTCAATATATGGCTCTTGAAAAACAGCCGCTGTGTAATATTCACTGTTGACTGCTTTTTGGTATATATCATCAGACTTTCATTATGACAACACAAGCAGCGGGCTCCCGAGAAGTCTGACCGAGAGTGAAAATCCCCGGAAACTCCAAAGTCAGACGATGTTTCCTAATGAAATTGCTCGACCCCTGCTCGACTCTTCTTTATAATGTTATTTCAGTTCATTGAGGTTTGCAGGCATCTATTTATGCACAGCTGTCTCCACAGCATTTCAGTCAGATTGAGGTCTGGACCCATAACACCTTGATTTTTTTATTTTTCAGTCATTCTGTTGTAGATTTGCTGCCGTGCTTGGGATCATTGTCCTGTTGCATGACCCAGTTTTGGCCAAGCTGTAGCTGTCAGACAGATGGCCTCACATTTGACTCTGGAACACTTTGGTATACAGAAGAGTTCATGGTCGACTAACCCTAGACTACCAGGTTCCCAGATTCTCTGGCTGCAAAACAAGCTCAAATCGTCAACCCTCCACCACTGTGTTTGACAGCTGGTATGAGGTGTTAGTGCTGCATTGGTTTTCTCAAAACATGATGTTGTGTGTTAGGGCCAAACATTACTTTGGTCTAGTCTGTCCAAAGGGACTTTGTTCCAGGTGTCATGTGGTTTGTTCAAAAGCAACTTTCCAAACCTAGGCTGTGCTGCCATGTTTTTCTTTTTG
>VUQG01022725.1:134097-149595 GCA_015106755.1 Etia nguti | reverse complement strand
AAGAGGCAATCCTTCAACACAATACATACTTCTTCAGTCTTTTTCTAATTATACTGTCATTAACTTTAACATTCAATATGCTAACTGAAGCCTGTGGAGTCTGAGATCCTGTTTTTTATTGCAGTTTCTCTAAGCATCGTACAGAAATAGCACACTATAACAGAGTGTTGCCTAATGAAGGGCCATCCAGACAGAAACAGCCCAGTAATCAAATTTTCTCACATCTGCCATCTACCTCACGATATCCTCTGCCATGAAATTTGATGGTCGAGTGAGAAAACACTGACCTATTAGAGCTATATTCACAACGAGAAATCGTCTTAAATAAAAATCTATAATAAATGTGCTCCACTGAATATGCAGGACAGGGAGATTTGAATTCTATGTTTTACATCAGCTCAGAGTCTGAATGACCTAGAAACAATTAAAAGCACAATGGCTACGGAAACTGATTTATCTACAGGGAGATGTGTCTGCTTTGTAAGGAAGAATGTCTGGGGAAAAAAAAATGTGTATGTTTAAAAGAAAAAAGTATATAGGTTCTGAGTTGGCTCTGAGGTACAGAACAGCAGACAAACATGAAGCAGGCAGCCCAAAGCAAAGTCTCTGTTTCATGTTTTGCAGCCAAAGTGCAGAGAAACTGATGCACTAAAGAAAAAAAATGATCTGTGGCCTCTGAGAGAAGCAAAAAAAAACCAAAACCAGAATACAAATGAGAGCTTTGTATGCAGCAACGTGCTACACACACTCCACTGTGCTCCTCTCATGATGCCAGCCTTCTGGACTCCCACTTTAATCATCTCTAGGCTGTCAAATCATGGTATTTACAGCATGTCTGAGGCCAGTGTCCATATCCAGGACTTTTCAAAACACGATGATCTTGTGAAGTCACTTTGATCCACGCGAAACTTTCTGCTGCCACACTACCGCTAAACATTTGCATATGCCGTGTAAGTCTGGCCTGTGGGCTCATCTCTGATATGAAAATTTCGACGGTACATTGAGACAACATGCCACAAATATTGCACAAGATTGTTGTCAGAGTCTCTACTAGTCTAGCAGGACCAAGAAAAAACAACTTTAAAAACAATCTGGCTGCTCACATTCAGCCACAGGAGCATTAGTGAGATCCATCACTGATGTCTGGCAGCAATGCCTGGCTCCCACTCGTCCAATTCCTCCCAAAGGTGTTGGATGTGTTTGAGGTCAGGAATCTGCACAGGCCAGTTAACGTCTTGCACAACAGGAAAAAGATGTCTTTAAGTAATTGGCTTTGCACAAACAGGAATGGCAATGCTGAAAAAGGAAAGAATTCACAAATTTTCAGTTTTTGCAAAATATCACTGTATGCTTCACTATAACGATTCACTCAATCATTTTTAAAAAGCCTCAAATCTTGCCAGAACTTTAATTTCACCATGCTGGGGTTAAAAATCCAATCTAAAGATGCATTAAACAAACAGCAGACACTTCAGATTCCACTGCAGCCAGTCTGAAGTGTCCAACATAATGATTTTCATACCAGTCAAGAGTTTGGAAGCTCTTTTGCCTGTGTAATTATGGAGCAAATTAACTGTGCAGTCGCAACAGAGAACGCACATTTGCTGTATTCTCCATGTTCTTCAGCTGAAGGGCCCTTTCAGGCAGATCTCATATTGTTGCTCTGACAGGTTTCTGCATTATAGGGGAGCTGAAAATGGACGTGCAGGGCACTCTGTGCATTTATATGAATGTTTTTTGACTGAAGTGGCTGAAAGGGTCACACTGTGGCCACCTAGACCTCTGACTGCTTTAGTCAAATGGCCTGTGAGAGTGTATGAACTGCACGTGAGTGTGCGTTTTGTGGATACTCCAAATAAAAGCCAACTAAAATAACTTCTGGATATAAATGAGAACGAAACACTGCTTTGTTTATAAAAAAGAAAAAAGAAAAAAAAAAGCCAGGAAACATCAAAAAGGCTTTTAATGGGTCAATTTTCACATCCTATCTGGTGGAAGTACATGACAGAATTCATCTTATCAAAGCACAGAACGCACATATTTAGTAATGATAAGAAATAGAAGTCTTCCTTTAGGGAAGCTCCTCCCTGCAGTAGCTGATAATAGCAGATGCACAACAGATCTCATGAATTCAGATGGTCAAATGTTCCAGCCAACATCTTCAAAGCACGCTTCACTTTTCCACTCTTCACCTTTCTTCTCACGCTCTCCTGTATTTTTTGAAGAAGAATCAAAAGCTGCCGAGTATTTTGTAGTAAACTAAAAATAGATATTTCAGAGGTGGCCCATAGTAAAAAAGTGCTTTAAAATTGAACACAAGATATAAAAGTATAACATATAACAATGTAATACGACACAACATAAAACAAGCTGTTTTCAGCTTCAACAAAAATGTTTTCAGCTGCTTTTTAACAGACTCAGTGGAGTCTGTACAACATAAAGACTGTCTGAAAAGCCAGACCCTCGCCAGGAAAGCAGCAACCTTTGACCCGATGACGCAAGAGCTCAGGAAGAAGAATGAGGCTTCAGCAGGTCAGAAATATACTGGGAGGCTCGACCGTGTAGGGCCCTAAAAGTTAAAACTAAAATTTGAAATTGATTTCTACTCAACAAATGAAGACTAGCCAAAATATGTGAAGTAAAAAGCCTGTTAAAGTAGTTCGAATGAGAAGAGGTAAAAGCATGAGCAAGTTCATTTTTAAAGCTGGGAAACTTCTGGAATCCATGCTCAATGCAGATATAGTTTTCTGTAAAGCTTATGACAGGTTGTGTTTCATCTAAATGTAGAGAAATTTTAAATGTTAGAGGAAAACGGCAGCTGAAGCTCATCTGGATGCAGTACTTTTATATGAATATTAGTAGTCATCAAGATAAACAACTAGTGGTGCAAACTGTGAAGTGGATCACTGGAGAAGGTTAAGATGCATCAAAATCTGCAAATCATTAAAAAAATTACTTAGAATATAACTTTGTATTATTTGACAACAGTTCTCATTTCTGCAGCCAACTATTTAGCAAGTTTGAAAACTTTTTTGCAATATAGTCAGTTTTTTCTTCAATTTTCTCATTTTCCAAGACGGGAAAGCTGCGAGGAAGACCTGCAGTAAATGGCCTCGGGGTGGATTTGAACCTTATGGCATATGTGCTGTACCCGGTGAGCTAAACACTCATCTCCGTTTCATTTTTATAGGTCAAACTCTGCACCGTTTTTTGGACAATCAGCTCTACATTTGCGACCTGCTTCAGCTTCACGGAGGCTCAGCTGCCTTTTGTCAGAGCACAATATTTTCTTTATGGGGTCACACATCACACGGTAACCCATTTCAAAGAGCGAGCCTGTCTGAGCTGTAAGAGAAGCTTTTAATGTCCGCTGTCTGCTCAAACAAATATGGATTAAAGAGATGGTGAAGCTCTACTTAACAGACAGGTCAGAGACTAAACATCCTCTCCTTCTGGACTAAACAAAGCTTCTTTTTTTAATATCATAGCAGACTTGATGAATAATTTGAATCACTGATCTCCGTTGTTAAAATCCCCACAACTTCATTGACCATCCGTACTGGAGCAGATTAACAGGGCCGCGCTGTTGAAGCTTGCTCAGCGTCCAGGAGGTCAAAAAGGTTATGTTCACAGGCTTGTCAAGCTACGCTTTACTTCTGACTGGCAGTGATAATGAACGTTCATTTCTACAGTCGTCCAGGGACACAGATGAGAGGTTTTAGCTGCTTGTGCCAACCTCAGGATTTTCACCGTGTCCATCTGTCCAGCCATCAGGGAGGCGCTCGGTGGAAACACGAACGAGGTCATATGACTCAACCACCCAGGAGTGAGATGCCAGACGTGGCATAGCAGCTTTCCTAATTACTACAATATGTAAAACCTTCGAAGCTGTCCTCACGGCTGCAAGTTTTCCAGAGAAAACTGACCTACATTTCTCCTGCATGCTCTGAATTCAGAAAAAAAAAAAAAAAGTTCTTTAAGCCTCTGTGAAGGGAGAACCGAAATAGCAACTGCTTCTCACGCCGGGTGCTGCAGGAGCCGCGCTCACAATACAGCCTTCAGGGTCCTCCTGCAAAACCGCAAGAATGAAAGGGCGCGCTCATGAGAGACCGCACAAAAATGCAGGGAAGGAAGGCACGAGGCAGATATGACATTAATAATCAACAAGCAACGTTAGATTTACCTGCTGCCAAAATGAAAAGCGACACAAACACTGCTGCTATGGAAATCAGTGATTAATGTATTACGAGGATTTCCCTTGAAGCCACTGTTTGGACACACAAATCAAAAAACATACAGCTACACTGGAAATAAGGTCGCAGTGAGAAACAATAAGTCCATTCAGCACAGAAATTCACTTTTCCGCAGGCTAAAAACAAAACAAAACAAAAAACACTCGCATGAAAACGAAGGAACAAATCAAGACACCGAAGTAAATCAAAGCGAGGCGCTCGATGAATATTAATGCCGCAAAAAAGCCAAAGTGTAAATATAAAACTTCTTCAGACAGCCAGTTGAGGTTACATCACTAGCGAGGCAGAAAATTTACTTTCAGCCAACATCACTTCTTGTTGTTAATTTTCTGTACATTTTTGTGACAGTAATGATTAAATATGCATTTTTGTTGTCTCATTAACCAAACTTTATCACCCCCACTAGAGGAAATAGACTCATCAATATTTTTTCCTCTGGGCTAAAAAGACATTTCAGAACATCTTGATTCAGAGCGGGACGAGCCCCCACAAATCTCATCTACATCTAGCACAAAGTTTTGACACGTCTCTCTCTATTTTCAGCCTGTTAACCTCTTTTTTTATTCCTGCATTACACACAAAAAAAAATTATACTGGAACATGGGATAAAGTAAACAGGCCCCAGGATGGCCTGTGTAATCATGGAGCTATTTCAATAATTTGAGCCACATTTGGAAATAAGGTCACCTCCAGCAATCACAGAAAATCCAGTTTTACACAGTGATGTTTTTTAGGAATGGAACTCATCTATTAGCAGAATTGAGATTTAAATACGATTTGTGGATTTGTGCACGCAAACGAAGCGGGCATTATTGTAACAGAATGGAGCATTATCACAGTTACATAAGAGGGTATGAAAGTAATGAGCGCTGCGTAACAATGTTACCTTTTCAACAGAATTAATCAACTCACGGCCCGCGAACAAGCATCTTATAGTCTTAAAAACTAAGCAAAGCCTAATGAAGACAAGGAGAAACTCTGCAAAAGCACATGAAGCTACAGGAAACTGTTAGTTTAACCAAGGTAAAAGAGCTTCAGTATTGTGCAGAAGTCTTGAGCCACCCCAATTCTATACATTTTGCTGGGAAAATGGGAAATGGGTGCAGGAATAGTTCTCCAGGCTTCCCGAGCCCTTTAAAATCTCTTCTTTGGAAGTTTGCTGTCTTTTGTTCTGTTCTCTGTCAAGATGATCCCACATTGACTCAATAATGTTGAGGTTCGGACTCTGGGGAGGCCAATCCATGACATACAGCATTCCTCTGTGTGTTTTTTCTATCTAGGTATGATTGGACAGCATTGGCAGTGTGTTTGTAATAATGATCAAGCTGAAAAATGAAGCTGTTGCCAATCAGATACTTCTCAGATGGTACTGCACAGTGGATCAAAATCTAATGGTAACTTTCTGCATTTATAATTTCATGAATTTTGACACAACTGGCAGAAATGTAGCCCGAAACTATGAGATAGCATCCACTGTGTCTTACAGATTATTGATTTTGAGTCCAGTTCTTGCGTAATTTGGCATACCTCAGCCTTTCTCCCTGTTTCCCTTCAGAAACTGTTCATATGTTGTAAACAGATTTTTTTTTAGGCCTGTCACTTCTTCTTTTGTTCTCCACTGGTCCAGTTTCCTCAAATTTTTAAGGACACACGATGAAGAAAGATGTCAAGTTTTCCTCTATTAACTCTTTGAGAATCAATTTTTTTTGTGCAAAAATACTTTGTCTACCAAACTCTGTATATCTGTGATATGTTTCATAGATTCAGCTAAAGAAATGAGTACAAATTATGTGTTGTTGTGGCATGCTGCTAGTAACAAAGTGCCAGAAGATACCATTTAAAATTGCTAACTTTGCTAGGTTGTCTGTCATGTGTAAAAACAACGCTGGTTCATCTGTTGAGTCAGATGCATTTTTTAAGCTTGACTCATAGGTCAGTGTTAAGTGGTTCAACAGCAAAACAAAAACATTCCTCTGAAAATGGTCAGGTACAATGACTGGACTGAAAATGGATGAAAAAGCAGCCAGACTCTGAAAGACCTTTCAGAAAGCCTGGAGAACTATTGCTCAAGACCACCTTAAAAAAATGACAAGAAAGTCTGGCTCCTTGCAAGAAAGTATAAAGAAATATGTGGTAGTTTAAAAATTTTCCCACAGTACTGTAAAAGATCAAGAAATTCAAAATAATGTATTTACACCTTCAAGAAATATGAAAAAGTCAACAGAAAAACTACATTTATGGCTGTTCTCAGTATAAAACCGACAAAGTGGACACTTATAGGAGAAAAGCCTTGTGTTACTAAAGATCAAGCGCACACAACTTCAACCAGAAGACACTAGTTCCCAAATGGGGACACTGAGCACACAGTCCACTACTTCTAATCGCTTCTCGCTTCCTTTTACAACATTAACCACATGTTGCAAGGCAATGTTTTCCCACCAGCAACAAGCTCCTCCTCCATCCTTTCTAGGTTATCACTGTGGGGGGTGTTGCTGACACCATCATAGGATTTCAGAAATGAATGATGAGGGCGCTCACCTCACGGTCACCTACTCTGAAAGGAAAACTTTTGCTACTAATGCGTCACAAGTAGCTAAATATAACCTTTTAAACACACAAATGACCATTCTGTCATTAATACAGTGTTTCACCATTTTGTACTTTGTTGTGGCCCCTTTTTATCTTGTTACGCAAACGTCAGATACGTTCATTGTTAATACCAGCTATTGCTTAATTATTACCTCTTTTTTACAAAACTATTGCCCCATTTTAACATATAATAACCAAACTAATGTCAACTGATGCCCTAAACATTTAGAGGAAACACAAAACTTCCAACACCATTTTATATATGACAGGACGTGCTGTCCAGTAAGCAAAACATCGGTCTTTCAAATGATAAAAATACCACGTTCAGATACATTTATCAGTCTGTGTAGATATCAGTAGTAGACGGAACATTTCCTGAGCCAGTTTTGCTGATTTTGTCTTAAGTCATTTTTATTATGCGTTGAGTTCAGCTGGACACTGTTTAGTCTTTAGACATCCTTTAGAGGCCTATTTAGACTAAAAGACCTGCTAAAGACAACGGTGTGTCCCTGGACCGAACATTTTAAGAACATACACGGCGGCGAGGTTGTTTTACGTCTGTTTTATCGGCGCTCGCATTTTCCTGCAAGAAGAGCCGCAGAATTGTAGAAGAAATGTAATTTTTCATATCTCAGGGGGCACATGTTCTGTTTTCCAGTTAGCATGAAATTCATTTGTGGTGCATATGTTAATGCAACATCAGTGCTGCGGGTGCATGCAGCATATTATAGCAGCTTTTTTCTTCTGAGCTGTCTTTCATTTTTGGCTACCCTACCAACCTGGGTTACATTGGGCCATTTACAGTAATTTGCTGTTTATGTCTGCACTTTATCATCTTTCTGCTGCAGGCCTTGACATTTAACTGCCACAGGCTTGTTCTTCCACCTCAGGTTCACCAGCTAGATTCAATGTAAACAATCCCATATTGTGCAAACAGAACCTATACAGACTGCCATGCAGCATCTTTTTCATGCTCGTAATCTCATTCTGCGGGAAAGCAAAACAGATATTATCAACGCAGGTTCATAGAAATCTAATATTGTCTGGGGAAATAAAAGGAGAGCACAAAAAGCAGGCAGTCAAGCATGGAGCTGGGCGCTGAGGCATGAGTGAAGTCAGCTGTGGGCAAAATTGATCGGCCTGCAGAGTCACAAAGCATCTCAAATGTGTGTGCAGAGGGTGTGTGTGTGTGTGTTGCAGTGAGGAGACAACTGCCCTTTCCTGTCCTGCCCTGTCTGTCCTACAGGATGCTCTGCATCAGCAAGATTCAGGGGGGATCTCTTACATAAGACCTTCTAAGTTAACATTCAAAGAGCATGGTAGGAGATTGACTCTACAAAGGTGTCTGTTTATAAAAACAAGTGTGGAAATCATCAAAGCATTTGGGGGTCTGTGTATGGCAGTGTCAGTCCACTGGTGCTCCACATCTTTGCTTTAAAGATCCTTTAGCAGTAGAATCTGCTGCACATCAGTATTACTGCACTTCTGTCTTCTTTGTTCCCTCAGGGCAGCTTCTCAGGCCTCAAACACAGCTCCTCTCTTTAGGCCAGCCAGTCAGTTACCAGCACAAGCTTTCCCAAACCTGCTCCCCAGCTTCCCATAACACTGCAATAAATACAGTTTCTAATTCCTGCCTCCTTCTCTGTGCCTGTGCGCCTGGGATAAACATAATCAACCAACTGCCAAGAAATTTAGTTCACGGTTTGCACAGGCCTGCCTGGCACCCACCCGCAGCTACAGGAAGATTGTGTATTCCCCAAACAGTTTGGCAAATGTCTGCAGGAGGTTGCTTGCTGATGCTAGGTGAAACTGGTTGTAAAGAGGTAAGCGAACGCCCCCTGGTTATTGCTTCGTTGCTAATGGACATTTTAAAAGTTGTAAGGTTTAAAATGTTGATTTCTACAGTGAGGTACAGTAAGCCTTTTATTTTGAAGGTGAATTTGTGTCAAGTGTGTTGTTTAACTACCGTTCTGTGGTTCAGTTAGCAAATATTTGCGAGAAGTCGACATCTCCTGTGCAAATTATGGGCGACAGCAGCAATCTGCAAGCGACCAAAGCAACACAGAGATGATTCGCAGTTTGAAACCCTTTATGTGACCAATTTTTATCCAGTGACATCCAGTGATCTCCATACTTTTCCCTAGCAATGAGTCTCTGGGGCTGTGTGACTGAGACCTAATCTACAGCCAACACTAAGGTGACATTTTTGTTTGTTTTTAAATGAAATGTCTTAATGACTGTTCACGCTTTCCCCATGAAATTGGTTCATTCATGGTCCCAAGAGGATACATGACTGTATATAAATTTGCTGAACATCTAGCATTTTATATATCACCACAAGAAACTTAAACCCTCTGACTTAACCAGTAAAAAATGCCAACATTTACAGGAAAGAAGGAGCAAATGTGCTCCCAGATGATGAAACCTACTTTTTGTTGAAATGTTTTGAAATACTCATAATTTTAAAAACCAAAAAAAAAACCCCAAACCATCAGTTGTTACCTTCAGAATAAAACCATTATCGGTCCCTGCTGCTGATTTGATCACTCTTGCATGCAAAGCTAGGATGGTAAACACTATACTTGCTGGAGATCAGCACGCTAGCATTGTTATTCTAGGCACGTTATCATTTAGCTCAAAAAACTTCCTAAGCACAGCTTCACAGGGCTTCTGGCATAGTTGTAGCCTCTTAGCCTTGTTAAAACTCACAAACATTGGTACAGAACAGGCACCGAGTGCAGGACAACAAGAACAACAAAGGGAACATAAAACAATGAGAGGCTTTAACTGCCCCTCGTTCATCCTACTCTAAATTCCCGCAGTGTGACCATCCCAGGCAGCCAGGGGACAAAAGAGCAAGTGTCCCACTGCTGCTCAAAGCGACATCTCAGCAGTCTCGCCTCCAACAGGCCCAAATATGACTGCCTACTGGCTCCAGCTGCCATTCGAGGGCCCGTTCAATCCCTGCTCTGTCTCTGAGATTGGCCCCGTCTCTTGTAGCACTTAGCCACACGCCTGTGGGCTGATGTGCAGAAATGCAGCTGATGCCCACTTCAAAAATACCAAAATGAAACACAGCTCCTTGCCCTTGGCTCTTAAGAGCAGAGGTAGCATCAGCAGCAGATTGATTTTACATGCATGATAGGGGTCTTAAGAGGCTCTTAGAAGACACAAGCATCTTTAGGAACAAGTGTGCAATTATAGCAAAGCGTTCAGATGCCCTGAGCGATGAAACGGCGCATTTGGTGCTCATTCAAATGCCTCTCACGATGAGGTGACAGGACTTACCACCACATTTCACATTCAGAGTTGAGATGTCAGACACTTAAGGCGGATGCTGAGAATATAAGAGGAGCCTTCATTGTACCCATCACGTTCTATGTATCCTTTCTTAGCATTACAGTAAGCACGGATCAGAGCCTCATAAAAACTTAGTGCTACCTTATAAAAACAACCACTTTTGGATCTCACATCTGGATTTTCATAAGCAATTATCATCCTACCAGCCTCTACGTTATGTGTTTAAGGCCCCCTCCCTCTCCTGAGGTAGGTGATTATGAAGCATCTCAGCGTGGAGAGGCACGTGTCCTGAAGCGACTCTAGGAAACGTGAGATCAGTGCCGAGGCAGCACTTCTATAAGCCTCCCAGGCTAATAGCCTTTGGGCTTCAGAGACCTCCGAGCCACTGCGAGCAGTATTTGTGGAAGGATGAAGAAGGTACAAGATAAAATGATAAAAATCAGGAGAAGAGCACATATGCTAGTTCAAATTAAAAATGCTGCTTGGTCCCATGTTACAAACAGTAGCTTGGCTGATTTTTAGAAATGTAATGAACCCATGCGAGGTATAGGGATGCCAGGAACTGATTAGCACTGTATACAAGTTTACTAATTTAAAGTCTCATTCTGGCAACAGAACAGCATAATAAGTACAGCTCCATGGAACCATGTTACTGACTCTCTTCACACCAAACCTGATTTCCCCATAAAAAAATTAAACTCTGGCTCCTGAGGACTTACAAAGAGATGTGTTTAAAATCCTGAAAAAAATATTACTTTTCATGCTAAGTACTCTTCCCTTCATACTACCTCTGTCTCACGTAGAGAATCCACTAACTTGTCATGGTCGCTGCTGACAAGAACTATACTGTTTTTCTTATTACAATGCATAAGCTGAAGGCTTGCTCGTACAACTGCAAAAATTCAGATGACAGATGAGAGTTGATAAAGCTTAACATACATTCAGTTTTTACTGAGAGCTCACATTTTTGAGAAGGGAAGCAAATATGATAACAATCAATTTTAGTCTTTTACCATAGACTGTATGTAAAAGTATACAATTCAGTTTTTTTCTATTCAGTTTTATTAATGTAGCTCCAAATTACAACAATCGTC
Source organism: Etia nguti (assembly GCA_015106755.1). Taxonomy (NCBI): domain Eukaryota; kingdom Metazoa; phylum Chordata; class Actinopteri; order Cichliformes; family Cichlidae; genus Etia; species Etia nguti. Next base: position 138,359 of record VUQG01022725.1, on the reverse strand, counting down.
TCAAGGCACTGAATACTGTAAGGTAAAGACCCTACAGCATTAGAGAAAAAAACCCTCTAAATTTGATGATTCCCTAATAACAGCTCTTTGAGAGGGTGGGAAGGAAAAACTCCTTTTTAAACAGGAAGAGACCTCTAGGAGGGCTCAGGGAGGGGCGGCCACCTGCTATAACTGGTTGGGAGTGGAACAATAAGAAAAGAATAATAGGAGCATAGAAGATACGATTTACTATAGCTGCAGCATTTTGTATCAACTGAAGCTTGTAAGGGAATTTTTAGAACAACCTGATAATAATGAATTAAATAGCCATACTAGAAGCAATTATTATACATTAGCTAGAAGAAAAATAAAAGCAAGCAATCTTAAATAGTTGTTTAATGTGCATGGTGAAGGATATATCGTGATTAGAAATGACTGCAAGTTTCCTCACAATGCTGCTGGAAGCCAAGGCCTATCTACAGTAAGCATCTGGTTAGACAAAATGTTGCTAAGATTTTTTGTTGCGTCTTTAGTAGGAAATTGGCGGTCATCAGAGGCTTTATAGCTTTAATTTAACTAAATTATTTGTGTCTTTCAACTTCATAGATATATGTATATAATTGGGTATCATCTGCATAGCAATGAATGATGAACTCTAGGCCCTGAATGAAACGTGATTTGTCAAACATAAGGTGCCCATGCCCTAAAGCATACAATTTACAAAATGAACATTAACACAATTCATGATCTGAAGCTACCGCTGAAGATCATTACATTTAATGCGAACATATTTACTGGCCTTTTCTCAATCAGACTTCTTTTTGCAAGGGAAAAAATGACCGCCTGCTGACATTAGGGGAAAGAAATGTAGGTTTAAAGGTCTTCTGCGTTCGCTTTCCATGTCCATCTTTTAAATCCATGTCCATCTTCGGGGTGGCTGTAGCTCAGGTGGTAGCAAAGGTCAGCTACTAACTGGAAGGTTGGTGGTTCAATCCCAGTCTGCTCCAGTCTACATGCCGAATATCCTTGGGCAAGATACTGACCCCATGTTGCTCTTCGATGCATCCATCGAGTATGAATGTTAGAGAGAGAGCACTTAACAGCTTAGGAAAAAGTGCTTGGATGAATGAATTAGTTGTATAAAGCGCTTTGAGTGCTCAGATAGAGTAGAAAAGTGCTATATAAGAACCAGTCCATTTACCAAATACAGTCTATGTGTTGGAATAATAGAAGTAACCAAGTTCATTTTCACACTATTTATCCAAAGCTAAATTTTTAATTATCTAGTACGTTCCATGAATTATACTACATGAAAAGACTCAACGGCGAGCTTTATAGTAATCTGTTAATGTTAAAAAAACAAAAAAACAGAAAGAAGCAACAAATAAATTCTGTTCAAGAGCCTCTCGATTGTTTCAGGGAAAAAAAACCCAACTAAATACTAAAAGAAGTAGATAGTGGTGCAGGCAGTGAGGCGCTCAGTTTGTTTAGTTCCCGCGTGAGACTGATAGAGGAAGACAGTTGATTTGACACCTGGTTAACAAGCTGAGTTCCTCCTGTCTAAACTCTGACAGACAGCAGTCAATAGAGAGCTACAGCCTTTAAAGGTCTTGAATTCACTTCACACTAGCAGGCGAGTCGCTGCAGTGTCTGAGCCCACGAACACATTAAGCGAAGTAAATCCACACTGTAAAGCAGCTTCATACGACAGCCCACGCTGCTCTTGTTGCTGACAGACGTGCAGGGTCAGTGCAGATTGAACCCGGGACTTTTTAGTTACAGGAACCTTTTTATCCACTTCTCCACTCAGCTGAATAACATCTCGACTATGCTATTCCTGGAAATGAATTAGTTTTATTTCAGCTAAAAGCCATGCAATGTAATGCCCGCCGAAGGTATTAACTTAAGAGGATAGATAGAGGCTGAGGAGAGAGAGTTTTTAAAAAAGTAAATAAACACACAAATACACTGCTCCATATTCCGTATCAGTTGCAGCTTTTTCCCTCTTCTCTGCAGGCTGACAGATGCTGACCAAAGTCTGACAGCAGGATTTTGTCTGTATTGCATCCAGCGCTGAATAGTTACCGTATTTCAATCTGATATACGACCATTAAAAAAAAAGATTTATTTTCTGACCTCCTCTAATGAGGTTTTGACTCTGATTTTATGGGGAAAAAATGCAACTTTATTTGATTATACGCCTGTAAGCATAGATTTATTTACAGTTATACTCATACTGAAATGCCTCATATCTGTTTTTAATTCAAAAACAACACATTACATGCTTGTGCTGATAGTTACAACATTAAATATCAGAACAGATCAGGTTTAAAGGATAGTTTGTAGAACTGCTGACCAAGGTTTTATACCAAGGCTGTGGCTAATTCAATGCCACTTCATAATCACACCGACTATTTTGTGCGATAACCCAGTGTTTGAGCTCAAGGTCTGACACTCAGAATTATTATTCTATTATTCTCAAACTGAATATTTGTGTGTTAGGCTTTAAAACAGAGTTATAGCAAAAAGAAAGTAAACCCTCTTTCAATTATAAGATTTTATGCATAACACCATAATGAACAATCATCTGCTCCTTAGCACGTCTTAAAATTAGGTAAATAAAACCTGAGATGAACAACAACACATGACATATTACACTGTGTTTATTGAAACTGCATCTGAAAAACTAACAAAACTAAGTACACCCCATGATTCAGTAGCTTGTTCACTCACTTTTAGCAGCAGCAACTTCAAGTAATCAGTTTTCTGTATGACTTTATCAATCTCTCTCATCATTGTGGGGGAATTTTTGCCCACTCTTTTTAAGTCATTTCAATTGATTGCAGTTTGTGGGCATTTGTTTATGAACGGCTTTTGTAACGGCCCATCACAGCAATTCAGCCAGGTTGAGGTTATTGAAGTTATTGCAGCACATTGATTATTTTCTTCTTCAGTCATTCTGTTGCAGATTTGCTGCTGTGCTTGGGATCATTGTCCTGTTGCATGAACTTTTGCCCAAGCTTTAGCTGTTGGACAGATGGACTCACATTTGACTCCAGTATACTTTACATCTGAGTTCATGGTTGATTCAATGACTGTAAGGTCCCCAGGTCCTCTGGCAGCAAAACAAGCCCAAATCATCAACCCTCTACTGCAGTGCATGGTGTGAGGTGCTTTTGCTAATGTGCTGTGTTTCCCTTCTCTTTTCACTATAACCAGTCATAACCACTTTGGTCTAATGTGTTCAAAGGACACTGCTGCTGAAGTCTTGTGGTTTGTTCTTTTTAGAAATGCTTTCTCCTGGAAATTTGTACCGTTAATAACTTTAACATTTAACATACTAACTGAGGCTTCTTTTTTGTCAGGGTGAATTTGCTGGGACGTCCATCCAAATGTCTTGTTTTCCACTTGTGAATAATCTTTCTCATTGTAGAATGATGGACTTCAAATCGTTTGGAAATGACCTTTTAAACATTACCCAGATTGATGGACAGGAACGACTGGTTCAATGGTGATGTAATTCCTCCTTTAAACCACACCTGAATGCTCCAGACCATCAAAACTTCAGCTTTTATAAAGGAGCTCACGTTTATTGATGATCAGTTACTCAAGTGCATGAGTCTCAAGCTGATAAATAAAAGCGTAACAGGTCATGTGTTGTTGTTCATCTGAGGTTGTATTGACCAAATATTAAGACCTGTTAAGGGCCAAAATAATTTTTGTTATGTCCTGATATGTTAGACATTAAAACTGTACATTCTTTTTACCATGACTGTATATGGAAAAGTCTAACAGACAAATATATTCAGAGGAGGAGGAAATCTCATATATTCCTGCATTTACTATAGCCTTAATTATATGCCCATGTTCATTTTAGTAATGAATGAACCATTTACGCTACTCTAATTAACTCCAGCATCAGAAAAGTGAAAATTTGCTGTTTTTTCTTCCTTTTAAATCACCGTATAATTAGACATTGATGGGTTTTAGGAGCACAGACCAGTAAAACCACAGTGACACTCCAGCTGAGAACAACTACACAAACACTGCTCTGTTCTGTTTGCAACCTGAGGGCAAGGTATAAGTTTGAAGGAACCAAACACACCTACACAGAGCTTTTTTTGTTTTGAGTACTGAAAAAATGAATAGCGTGACAAAAGAAAATTTTAATTCCTTGTTGCTTTTTCAGTGGCTGCACACACAAATTTAAAGAGAAGTTAAAGAAATGATATTTTAAAGTTGCCTGCTTGGGGTTTTTTTTTTTTTTTTTACAGTTTTTTATT
>VUQG01022725.1:120461-134077 GCA_015106755.1 Etia nguti | reverse complement strand
ATAAAAAGTTTGGGTTTTTTTTTTTTTTTTTACAGTATGTTTACATAGTGGGAGATATGAGGCAGTAAACTAAAAACAATGCCTCCAGAGACTTTGAGGTATTATTGTCTGTGAAGGAATTAAACTATATTTTCTGGCAGAAGACAATCGATAGTGAAAATTGTTGTGAGCTGCTCTCCTATCATGGGTGAAATGTTACCAGTGCTGAGATGAGGAACACTAGAAATCATAGAAATGCACCCAAATCGGTGCAACCTTGAAGTGCACACTGCATTTAAGTCTCCTAGAGGGTGGGGGTGTCACAGGAACCCATTGAACCCACTGGGTCTCCATGATGCATGAAGCCTGGCACAATGATCTGGCACGGGGCTGGTTACCTTTCATTCTTCTGCAGAACACGCACCTTCACGGTGGGATGTAACCCTGCAATGAACGTGTTTGTTTTTGTAGCCTACCAACTACAAGGCACAGCTTACCCTCCCTTTGCAATATTTACATTCAAACAGTGCTGCAGATGGATGGAGGATCCCGGTGCAGGGCCTGCCTGCATGGGCATCCACTTGGCATGATGATACAGCTAGCTGGTGCAAGCGTAACGTTAGCCAACTGACAACTGACAGCCTGCGCGTCTGGCACGGTGCAGGCGTCGCATTTAAAGTTTAAAAGGACACAGAGATACGGCGCCAGCCGCGTTTTACCTCGGGATGCAGTTCGGGGACGATCCGTCTATCTCCCACGTTGCAAACAGGTTCATGGGGACCGGTCTGTTGAGAGCCCCGCTCCCGGGGAAACTCAGCCGGCCGCTTCTTTCCGCCATGGTCCGAGCTGCCGGTGGGACTATCCGACACCAAGCTGGGGGGGTTGGAAACAGCAGACCGGTGCGGGTCCTCTGTATACGCGTGTGTTTCCGTGAAAAAGAGCCGTTACGCACTCACGTTAATGCAGTGCAGACGGCGGAGGACGAGCTCATTTCTCCGGTGTGGTCCTCTGTGCCAGGGAGGGACTGCAGCGGAGCCACCGCTGAGCTTGTTGTGCCTACCACGCTGCTCTGAGGGTATGGAGTACGATTCGTGCCGCCCTGTTGCGGGAGGGGAGGGGAGCCTTTTACCCACTCACACTTACTCACAGCATTCATTGCATTGTTTTTTTTGTTTTTACACAAGATTTTAAAATATGTCTTGTGAAGGGAAAGCATATATGACATGACACATATGATGCCAGCTATATGATAAAACTGTGGTAAGACAGCATGCACCTGTATAACTGCATATTAATGTAAATATCTAACCAACCAATCACATGACAGCAACTCAGTGCTTTTACCAGGGGTCCCCTAGTTGCTGAGGTGGGGTGGGGTGAGTGGGACAGACTACCTTAGGACAGACAGTGGGAGGAGTCCTCCAAAGCCTGGAATGAAAAGTTTGTTTTTGTTTGCAGTTTTGTATTTCCATATTCAGAGATACAGATTTGAAATCCACCTGCTGGGCCTTTTGTCTGTGGAGTTGGCAGGTTCTCTGGCAGGTACTCCAGCTCCTTCCAAGAGTCCAAAGACGTGTATGTTAGGTTAACTAGATAAATGGAAAAGGATGAATGGATAAACATGGTAAAATGGTTTAGTCCACCCCACATTTGGACTCATCTTTGCAGTACAGTAAATTTATTTTATCAAGCTGAGTCCCGCTAATATGCACCACGAGTCGTGTCTTTCTCCAAGAAAGCAAAATAAGTGTATCCAAAAACAAAAGGAAATGAAATCTATCAGCAGCTGTTAAAGCCAGTATGCCAGACTCAGATAGGACACTACAACTATCACAATCTTACACCATGAAACTCTCCAACTGATGTGAAACCATACAAGCTCACATAGAGGCATAGTGGCAGTTATTCCAGGTAATCATTTGTACTGATTGCAGTTCACCTGAAAGCTTAGCAACACTGACATCAAATAGCATTAAGCTTTATTGTATGTTGGATCAGTGACGCTGTGAGATAAGCCAGGCATTTTGAGGAAGTTGGTGTGTTTCAGGCTGATGATACAGCATTTTGTAATACCACAGTGACACTGCTTATTTAAAAAGGAAAGCGTGTAGCATGTTACTTATATGGCAAGAAATGTGTGTTATTTAGCTTTTTTCAGTTCTAATGACACATTTGGATGGTAAGGGCAGAATTAGACATAAACAAGATGAATACCTAATAAAGTAAGTGTGTATGACCATATAACAAAGACCATTTCCTTGAAGGCAAAACCAGTGTCAGAGTATCATACTTCCTCTACTGAGAGGCTGAAGGAGCCTTATGTGGGAGCTTATTACTGCATAGATGCTGCAGTGGTAGGAAAGCATACGGCTTTTAGTATCTCACTAAGATTAAGTCATTATATGATTTTTGTTTTTTGTTTTTAAAATGTGGCACTAATTTCATTCTATAAGTTTGGCACTTAAATTTGACTGCCTTTGCATTCATTGGGCGTCAGCAGAGCATTAATCATCCCTCATATATTTCTCTCCAGAACAAAACGTCACCGTAGGACTTCCTTCCCTGCAGTGGCAGGTAGAGTGATACCTGAGTGATACAACAATAACAACAACAAGGCTTTGCTGTGAGAGCTGCTGGAGGTGGAGCTGCACTGAACTACAGATAGATAATCCCAGTCCAGTGGTTAAGAGTCTAGGTTCACCTGATAAATGAGATGCAATTGTGAGTTATATTTAGAAAAGGTCTTTAGTGCAACTGCTGATCATTTCTACAACTTTATTACAATGTTTAATGATTAACATGGTTTATACATATGCAAAAACTCCATGTTAAATTCCTTAAACGGCTTGAGTGGCTTGATTACGTCTTTCACTCTTAAAATCACAGCAGTTTACCTGCGTAAATTATTTCCATTCATTCACCTGGAAAATAATTTCCTGACTATAGTCATCCCTAATGGTGGATCACTCATGTACAGCCATATGCTGTACATGAGCCATAATGCGAGTAGATACTGCCACCATGTGGTAACCACGATGAGTGTGATTAAAGCCAAAGTAATTAAAACTGCCTCTATTTAACCAAGACTGCAACAAACATGTTTCACTCTTTAACAGTGAGTAACGTAAAGAGAAACCACTCATCTTTAAAGCACGTGGCCGTGGCCACTTTAAGGATTAGCATGAGCTCCTGGATAAGCTGTTACTATATTAATCCTCAGATAGCTTGTCTATAATCATATTTGCTCAGTAATCACTCCTCTGTCCCCTTTAACAAATGAAAGAATGGAAAACTTTAATTTTTACTGTTCAAAATCAGGTTTATCTCAGTATAAAGGCCATCAGAACCAAAGACTGTACAAAAAATAGATGTAGTAGCCACTGGAGTCAGAAGTGATCAAATCTGGATGAAAGGGTGGAGCAAGAAGTTATAAAGTGCAAAATGCCCCAACAGCCCAAACATTGAAGAGAGTTCCAGTTAGCACACACCAGGTACGGATGTCTTTGTTGGGACACCTGTTAGTCAAATGTGTGCCCAGTATTCAGATGTGTTTCGTTTTGGAGCCAGCCCCAAGAGTCAAAAACAAGTGCTTCTTAAAAAACAAGAGTTGGGTGCACAAGTTTGAATTTATTTTGGATTTGGCATTGCACAAAGCGGGTGGAATAATGAAGACAGAAACTTCACCTCAAATCAAAAGCTAGATGGTTGAAAACTTCAACACAATCTGGGGTTCCAAAAAGACAATGATCCCAAAGATACATCAAAACTGGTTTTGTAAATGAACAGAGCAGGCTAACATTCTGGAATGGCCTTCCCAAATCCCGACCTCAAGTACCCTCACCAGGTCCGTGGCAGGAAATCCAATCAATTTAACTCAACTTTAACAATTCTACCAAGGAGAATTGTCAAATATCGAGACAGAATTAAACCAGAAGGTTGTTTGTGGCTACCAAAAGCATCTAGTCGAGGTGTAACTTGCTAAGGGGATTTAACCAAATATCAGAGGTAATGTGTTTATATAACTGAGCCAAAAATAAATTCAAACTTGTGTACCCAATTCTTGTTTTTAAAGTCTGTACAATCAATCCACCCCGAAAAAAGAACCATTCAAAGAAATCATGGAAAGCACCAAATTACCATGACATACATGTAAACTTCTAACACAACTATAACTGTAGTTTTATTATACTTAAGAACCAATGACTTTCAGCCCGTGTGCCTCTTCACTGTAAAATACATACCAAATATCTAAACAAAAAACCTTGAATTGTGTCAAGAATAGTTGAAATAAAGTCAAAGTGTTAATACGACCCCTAAATGGATGCACTTTGAGCGACCATTGCTATATCAACTTTATTATAGAAAGGTTTAGGCCACACGTGATCAAACAGGATCTTGTGGCAGTTATAAGCTCGGCTGCATCTTTACTCTCAAGGTTATCCACTTCTGTACCTGCACACAAGAAAGCTGCAGGACCTCTCAGCACCTGCACTGCAAACCCACCATTTTTAATTAATGTTTCTGAGAAACGACAAACAGAATTAACAGTTGTGAAGCTTTATTGAGTTCAATCGCAGAAATATTAATGCGTATGTGAATCTCTTGAACCACATTCACAAAGTATTTTAAAAAACTGACATAAAAAAAAAAAAAAAGGAAATGCAGTGGGCTTTTTATTAGTATCAAATTATAAACTTCCTCAGAGACAAACGTGTTCAGGCCCTCAACACCAAACAGGGTGGAGATTGGGAAAACTCAGCAGGTGGAATAAGGCCATGATTTAAAAAAAAAAAAAGAACAGATTCCAAATCCATTACACAAAAATGCAGACATAACTAGCTGAAGTCTTTGCAGATTCACATATCAGGGCAGTGAATGAAACACGTGTACAAATACCTCATCAGAAGAATAATCACAGCAACAAACGGGAGCACGCATTACAGACCAAAACATACTCATCAACATTTTGGAGAATCAATGATGTGACCAAGAGCCACAGAGTGCTGGATGGAATCAAAACATGGCAGACAGCTAGGACTGTAACGGGCATCATCACCAACTGAGTATTTCGTATATATGAAAAGGCTGTACAAAGAAGGGATACATAAATCTCACTATAACAAAACTTGCTTCTACAGAGACACATCCAAAATTAAGATTTACAAATAATAAACACAAAAGTGTCATTAATGACAGTCTTTATTTCAAAAGAAGCCATATAAAAAGGCAATGCATCCCCTTCACTAAAACAAAGAAGGAATAAAGAAGAATAAAGAAAAATAAAGGAAAAAGACTTAGACCCACACCAAGCAACTACAAGTCTATGTTACAACATACAGGTGTACCCATCTCAGTGTTTGCTGTCTGCTGAGGCGGAGCGGGAACGAGAGCGGGACTGGGAGCGAGAGCGAGAGCGGGAACGGGAGCGGGGAGACTGTTTGTCCTGAGCCGGTGCAGGTGAACGCGAGCGAGATCTGGAGCGGGACTTGGAGCGAGACTTGGAGCGGGACTGGGATCTGGCTGAGGCCTTGCCCCCTCCTGACGTCTTCTTCTCGGGAGTCCGACTGGCAGATCTGGACCTGCTCCTGGAGCGGTTGCGGCTCCTGGAGCGACTCTTTGAGCGGGAGTAGCTGCGGGAGCGAGAGCGGCTCTTGCTGTGACTGCCGGGGGGGAGAGCAATTATGACACAATGTTTCTGCTTTTCAAAATAAAATATTACATCTCTTTTAGCAGGTCAGTCAAAAACTAACTTAAGAAGAAGCAAATTTCTTCACAATTTACAGATACAACCTAAAAATAAATAAATAACTTACTTTCTGCTGTCCTCAAACATCTTCAGCTTGCGTCCGTTCAGTTCTGTCCCATCAAGCTTGGATATGGCATTCTTCATGTCACTGCGGGATGCAAACTCAACCACCCTGCATCAAAAGAGAAATTACTGAACAAACAGTTCACACTGGAAATTCAGAAAGGCTCAACTAAAAAAAAAACGCAACTCACCCTTCGTTTTTGGTGGGTCTGTGAGCGTCCACAAAGGTAACTTCACCTGCTTTCCTCATCAGGTCCTTCAGGTCCTATTTTTAAAAGCATACAGGCGGATTAGCAACAGGGAATGAAACCTGAGGTGTCAGTGAGTGCCTTCTCAGACCTGGAGGGAGAGAAATGAACAGGCAGCAAGAAACCACTGAAACTTGGGTCATCTAGTCCTGACTTTTGTCACTTAGTGATAAGCTTCCATTTCAGTGGAGGCCACGTAAACAAAAGAGCCACACAAATTGCATTTTGAGAGTGGACAAGTGTTGCTTTTTCATTTATTTATTCTTTTAAATTCCTTTTGTACCATTAAATGATATTTTTAAGCACACCAACAAAACCCAAATTGAACTATATTATAAGACGCCTAAAGGGTAATATAGAACTGTGTTTGTTTTTTTTTAGGGTGAACGGATGAATTTTTGTGTGCCAACTATTTATACGATTGAGATAATGCTATGTACTTATAGGCAGTACTATGGGTAAGTGGAAAAAAAACCCTAATGTGGACTTCCTGTTTGTTGATGTATTAGTTCTAAAGAGATTTGGCTCAACAGAGATACACTGTTTACGTGAGTCCCCTTGAGACTGTAACTCTACACCCCGTTACCACCCGACCCTAAACAAACCCAATCACATGAGTTTTATGCTACTTACCGCTCCATACCCAGGAAGATATTAGCATAGAGCCACTTGTCCAAATAGCAAATGGGAACCAATGCAGTGTTAAGCCCTTGAGAAACGCCCTCGGCCTTGACTCAGCATCCGGCCTCCACAAGTAAGGAACCACCAGAGATCAAGAAGGAGGAGGGGTGTGCGCCCGACCCAACACCCCCCACAGCTCCATCAGCAACAGAAAAAGACCCAAATGGGAGAGTGTAGGGACCGTGGATTTGAGGGGGGTTACATCAGTTGGGAGTGCCAGCCCACAGAACCTCCAGACTGTGGCTACGGACCTCCTAAGGCTACCGTATCCTGCGCTAGACCACTCTCACCCGTTACTGGGCCCAGCCAAGACTTTACATCAGCGGCAACTGCGTGTAAGGAAAGGCACCAAATGGACACTATTCAGAAAAACAACCAGCAGAGGGCGCTACACACTTGTGACACCCAGTGGAGGGTGTGCATTTACCTCTGATACAAAGGAAACCATATCAGAGCAGCTGTTTAAAAAAAAATAAAATAAAAACAGTTAAATGTTTTTGTTAGAATGCCTGGCATCAGTAATAAAATGTGCTTTTGTGTGGATAAAAAAAAAAAGTGTTTAAAAAGAAAAAAAAGTATTTATAAAATACTAGGGGGCTTCCTATAATAAATAGAAAATTGCCTGGTATGTGTTGTTTTCTGTACCTTGTGTGTTTAAAGAAAGTGACCCGGCCAATAAAATTAATTTTGGTCCTTTACAAAACTAGATAATTCTTAAAAAGCTTGTGTCCTGTTATCTCTTACCTGCCAGCTCGTCCGCGAAGACAGGTTCTCCACAACAAGTCTGTGGTCAGTCCGCACAGGAGGGCCGTACCTGCAGAGGCAACAAACACCAGCACAGCCTTAATAACATTTTCTGTAAGGTGAACACTGCAGATCCGGTGAATGCATCCCAATCTGGATCTACCGTTGCGAATAACGTCATTTGTGCCTGAAAACACGGCTGGTGTCTCATCACGTTCACCGTCTACCTTGGTGTTCTGTAAATATTTGAGTTTGCTTTAGAGGTGAAACTCAACACTGGCCAATCCTATTTTAGTTTAGTCCATTAGAGACTCTCAAACCTACTTTTCTTCCACATATATGCAAATTTGTATGTGTGTGTGTATCTTTCCAGCTTTTATAATATTGGTTGAGCTGTCACAGTTCACTGGTCTGTATTTGACTTTGAACCAGATAAACTATTGTCACCCACAGTTTCTACATAACAGGATCTGTTCTCACGTGTCAGAGAGGTTTGCAATCTAACACCTCTCACCCACTACTTCATCTGCATCTGTGCGTTTATTATAATTTTATTTATTTAACATCATTATTATTTCTTTTTACATTAATTGTATCTTTGAGTGCTTTTATAAATAGTTTCTTTTGTTTTTTAAGGAAGTTACTGAAAGCATGCTGTACCTGGATCCACTGCTGCGAGATTGCCGATAGCCGCCGCCGCCGCCACCACCGCCGCCGCCGCCGAAACGTCCCATTCCAGGACCGCCACCTCTTCCTCTTCTGGAGCGAGCATGCTCAATAGTGACCCTGATGGGCAAAAAAACCCAAAACAAAACACAAGTTCAATCACTGTTATTAGATTATAAACAAAGTAATTATTTCTGATTAAATGTGTGTGCTGCATGTGACTCAGGCATGTGAGAACTCCACCAGAGGGAGCCTGACATCGTTATTTCGCAATGAACAAGACTGAGAAAAACATGCCAGCACTGAAAAGAAATTATCAGCTCAGAGAAATGATTCTTAATAACTTGGAACTAGCTCTCCTTTCCAGTCATTGGCTGAATGTTTACTTCTTGTTTTGAAGGGCCTCATGAGTTGTGTCAAACACTCACAAATGAGCCTTTAAAAGCACTGTGGCAGTCTAACAGCACAGAAAGAGTAACTGAGATAAAACAAGACCAGCCAAGAAAATTTACTTATAAAATTAAGAAGCTGCTTGGTCATGGAGTATAAACAGCTTGTAAAGTTCTCAAAAAATGCCATAAAGTACTAAGTACACCTTTCTGGAATGAGAGTCAAATGTAAACCCCCCCCCAAATCAGACTAAAGATTAGATCATTACCGTTCACTACACAGTTCTTTGCCATTTAGCTCATACACAGCATCGTCTGCATCTCTGTGGTCATCAAATTCCTGAAAGGAAGAGGAAAATGTGATTATGTATAAACAAAAACAACACTTTTAAAACTCACTTTGCACCAAAAAAGTGCCCAATCAAACTCACCACAAAGCCAAACCCATTCTTCAAGTTGATTTCACGGATGCGACCATAGCCCTTGAAAAACTTCTCCACGTCTCTCTCTCTGGCGTGAGGACTCAAGCGTCCAATGAAGACACGGCAGCCACTCATGATGATTTTATCAGCTGAGATGAAAGATTAATTAGTTAACAGCATCTAGCTCAGCGCTTTTACCGCACAAAGTGTTTACTCGTTGCTTTTTATTTATGTGCTAGTCATGTGCTGCCTTTTATGGCCAAGATAAGCAGGCCACACCCCTTGAAACAAAGGTCACATCCGCCGCCAAAATATAAGTTAATCAACCATTTTCTAAATTGAATATTAACCACAAAAAGGGGGGAAAAGCAGATAGTTGAAACTGCATGTATTTGATGAGCCCTTAGCACAATTAATTATTTTCATGGGTGACAAATAATGTAAAGATAGACTTGCAATACACACAATCTAGGGTGAAAAACAGGCCCCTGGCAAACTGAACAAAGCTCAACGGGATCGGAACACGCACCGTGATCCCACTCTGGTCGATCCGGTTTAAACGAGTTTAGTTTAGCTTGTAAGCAAAAAACAGGGCTTAGGGTACTATTCAGACTCCCACGGTTCGCAGGCTATTTGCATCATCCGAGCTCAAAATGGAAGACGGTTTTGTATGGAGATGTTGACTGAAGCCGTACAATCATTTTCACGGATATACGATCATTTAAAACGCGTTTATTAAGAATATTTACAGGTATTTCCACAAATTTTCTTCTTAAGCGATACAAAATGTGCAGACAGCACAAAAACGGCGCATAAGGGTCCCGTTAAAACAGTTCGATGAATCTCTGATCTGCATCAAAGAAGAAAAAATGAGTCCGACTGCATTGCAGCTAATCTGTAATGATTAAATAATCGATTCTCTCCGATTATGAGATACCAGAAAAACGATTTGGGGCCTTGCCAATCGGCCCCAGATAAAGCATCGGCGTCGATTATTAGTGCAATCCTACCTTTAATTACAGGGTCGCTGCTAAGGGGATGTGAAAGACTGCGGATCTGGCAAATACCGTGCTATATTAGCTGGGTAAAAGTAAGCACAAAAGCAGGCCTCAACCACAATTGACGCTCGCCTCGAGGTCATACTCAGCTAACCAAAGCTAGCTAATGTTAGCTGCGAAGACCTAAATTCGGTTTCAGCGTGAAAAATGCGTCGATTTAACGTTTTAAAAATCGCAAAATCGTTGAAATAACACGAATAAGCTTTAATAACCGCTCACCTGTTTCTTCGTTCCTAAAAGAGCTGCTTGGGCGTTGTTGTTTTCGCTGCTTGCTCTCTCCTGCTCAAAGTAGGTCACTGACTGTGCTGAATCAAAATGGCGAGTGAGCATAAAAAGAGCAGAGACCGCAAAATGCGTTGCTGCCCTCACAGTGTCACGTGATTGCATCAGGTGACGCTTGACTAAGTTTACGCTGTTTGAGCCATGGGCTTTACCCCCAGTAATACTTACAGCTAAAATAATAAACCATCCACATAAAATACCTAAAATGTGTGCAAACGACAAACGAGTACATATATTAAGGTTAGCGTCTTTGATAAAACACAGATTTGGCAACTCAGATCAGGGTAAGCAACGTTCTGCGTGCTGTAACCTTAAGTAATTTTCATATAATTACTGTGATTTTACTCCTTTGGTATATTTTATGATAATATTTCCTAGAGAATTATTGAAATTTGTACATAAATATATCACAAGAAGGGTTATTTTTCAAGAAAATTAAAACAATTTTTCAAATCCTGTATCGCAAGCCCTATGGGCCTCATTTACTAACTGTGCTGAAGCACAAATCTGAGCGTAAATCGTGAGTGCGAACTTGGCACTCACAAATCACTTACTCTATTTTTCAATATCTGAATTTGTTTGTACTTTGCAAACCAATTTATAAGTACTTTTTTTTTTTTTTTTTAACTTAATCTGGCTTCCTGTTTGTTACCTCCCTCAAGGAGGCTATGCTTTTGGTACTATTTGCATGCCTGCCTATCATTCTGTCTGTGAACACTAAAGCTTGAAAAGTGTGGAATTAATTCTGATAAAACTTTGTAGGGGTGTAGAGTGAGGTCATGTTAACGATCCATTAAAATCTGTCTTACATCTACCGAGGTCTTCAAAGCGAACTTAATGATTTATTGGTCAACAGCTGACAAAAAGTCTTGTAACTTGTTTGGTGTGTATTGTCGACATATAAAAAATACCTTAATAGACTTGAAATATCATGTCACATTTGACCTCTGACCTCTCCTTCAAGGTCACATACGGTCAAACTTACATAAAATGACTTTTATATTTAACACTATGCTTAGAATCCCACAGCCTTTCTTTGTAATGGCAACATTTAGGAAACAATACTGGGAAACTGGGATTCTAAGTATCACATGGTTAGTCCCAATTGACCTCTGATCTCAGTTTTACTTTTCACATATGCCTTTCTTTCAAATTGACCATAAAATGTGTTATTCTTACTGCAAACGTTTTAAATAATTTAAAAAAAAAAACATTTACACTTCAGTGGAAGCATTTTGGAAAGCTGTGCCTTTTCTAACTTCCTATTTGGTTGTTTCGGTTTCTTCAGTCGGACTTTCCTTCCTGTCTTTTCTTACAGGTGCAGGTTTCTTTCTTGCAAAATTGTAACCACTTTCTCTGCGTCACCAAACTCATTAAAATTGTACAAACCCTGTTTTTGTCCCGTTATATTGTGTTGTATTTTTATGTATCTTTGCACGTTTAAATAAATCGCTGAGGGGTGGTTCATGATTTTTTTCATAGTACTGTACATCCAAAAGATAATAAAATGAAATATTTTATACTAAAAATGTGAATGATAATGGTAAATATACAAATATATGTGTTATGGCGCTACAGTGCCCATATTTTAGACTGTAACAGAAGAAGCCAGGCATCACTTTGGATTCCATCTCTTTTATTCTAGCACTATCATCATTGTTAAAATTGTCCTGGGTTAGGAAAAACAAATACAAGTTTTAGGTTGACACAGTACAACAGAAAAAAAAAATACCTGTCTGGTTTGCTCTGTAGAAAGTGCTGAAGACTTTTGAGCATGTAGTACTGATCACTGTACACTCCCTCTCCCTGTCAACTCAAAATGAACCAAAACATGATCACAGCACACTGAGGAAAAAGTAAGAATATGCCAACAAACAGGGAGATAAGGTAGCTTATTTATGAAAAAGAAGAAAATAAAATTAAAAGGTTAATTTGCACTTTTGAGCCCATTTATCAACGGGATGACTGTCACTACTACAAGTTATGTGATTTCCTTCCTGAGAAAAGAAAGCTGTCCTTCAACGCACCACAGCAGGAGAGGTGGGGAAAAAAGATTCAAACACGTGGCCTCGTCTTCCTCAAACAAGGAGCAGGTCTTCATCGTTATAACAGTTTCTTATTCAGGGTGCCAAAGTCATTAATGTGGTCTTTTACTGACATGTATGCTAAACCTGCAGTGACTGGAACTAATTTTATGACATCACAATTTTCCCCCTCTGAGAACGTGAGCTCAACTCCTCATAATGACTCATTATTTTAAAAGGTTGAAATACTTTCTGTAAACACATCACTGGGGAAATCAATCAAAGTAATATGTACTTAGTTAACAGTTTTACATTGGGAAAAATGCTCTTTTAAACTGTTGCGATATTATCACCAGTCTAATGTCCATAGGATTTATATCTAAGTAAGTGTCTACCTCAGCTTAGCATGATGACAGGAACTAGTTACAAGGACTAGCATGGCTCTGTAAAAAAGTCACATAATCCTCCGCTAACACCTCTAACATGTTGTATATGGCTTGTTTTATACTCACAAACACTGTGCAACAACAATCTGCTTTTTTGGTTGGAACCAGGTGTCTCTCTGCGACTGGTCCCAGTCAAGAAAAAGACCCACAGGTCTTTTTTTTCCAGTCTTACGCCTTAGTCTAATTAAACAAACATAATATAACTGTGAGCTTTAGGGATGTTTACCTGCTGGCTGTAACTGGATATTAACTGTACAGGCATAACATGGACTTTGTCTTTTAAATCTAGGCAAGAGAGCCAACGGGGGTATTTAAAAAGAACTTTATCTTTAATGACTTCTGCAATTTAGAGGAAAACATTGAATGTCTGTTGTTCTTTCTCATGGCAGCTCGGTCTCAAAGGTGAAAAAGATGTCATCCAAGGGAAATCTGGCTGTAAATGTGTAAGTTAATGCACCTTTACAATATAAAGATCACTTGGATATAAAAGTATAGAGAAAATGTGTTCTGGGTCACAAAGTCAATATTTGTCAAAGTAGCAGCTTGACTTTCTTTGTGTTTGTGTCTCTGAGATGTTCACAGATAGTGACTGGGCTGCCCGAGGCTGTGTGCGCAGCCACACTGTTTGCCCTTGATTGTTTCAAACCGTCTATGAGCTGGCAGCTGACGGCCAATTCACTGTTTAAAACAAGCTCGAACGAAGGTAATCTCTTTAAAAAATAGAAGAAGGAGCTTCTATCTTAAGTAAGTTAAGTGGGATCTTTTGTTAATTTCTTTCCACATGCAGGACTTTTACTCAGTCATATTGAACTCGGGGAACAATCAAATCTTTTTTTTTTCTTTTTTTTTTTTTTTACCCGTTTAACCC
>VUQG01022725.1:94428-113405 GCA_015106755.1 Etia nguti | reverse complement strand
ATAAATAAGTTAAAAAAAAAAAAAAAAAAAAAAAACTACTGAAAACGGTTGTGTACAAAGAGTGGACTGAAAATGGATGAAAAAGCACCAAATGTCTAAAGAAAAACTCTGAAAGACCTTCAGAAAGCTTGGAGAACTATTGCTGATGACCACTTTAAAGTTTACAGGAAAGCCTGGATCCTTAAAATCCTCAGAGCATAAAAAATGACACATGCCTCAAGATTTTTCGCACATTACTTAATTACTCATGTTTTTGTATATTTTTAAAATTCTCTCCTGTCCTGGCTTTGAGATGTAGCTAAAGTCCACCATTTTGCTTTATTATCAAACTTTGTCTTGGATATTGAGTGAAATCCCTGAATTTACAACACACTCTTTGTTTGTTGTTGCACAGAATCGTAATTTCTTTGTCTGCATGCTGCTAAATGATAACACTGTTTCAATCTAAATGGAGGAATTCTGCATAAGATTCACACAGGACACTACTCAGCAGTACAGTATGCGAAAAACAGGCAGTGGGTCCAAGTCTGAATGAGGACCCTTGTCCTTTGCTGGTGTGTTTGTGTATGCATATCATGTGAATCCAAGGCACAGAGACAGAGGTCAGAGGATTGAGGGAGTCTCTTGTTTCACAGGTCTGTGGTTGCCTAGTAGCCTATAAAACAAAATTTTCCTATCATTCTTCTCTTCTTTCTTACTTTCTTCAGTTTAAATGTCAGAGATAAATTATTCCACATGCCAAATAGGTCTCACAGCTAAATAATACCCAGAATAAAACAATGTAGTCACGTCTGCAGCAGACCAACCTACATGCTGAGCGGCTACGAAACCACCCAAGCTCTTCTTCACTTGGCTTTGCAGTAAATCTTTGAAGGTGAGTGTAACTGTGCACAGCAAAAAATTATACCAAAAAAATGCTTTCTTTTACTGTGACACCACAAGAATGTGAAGTGGAAACCTCAGCGTTAAAAGTGATACTGTAAGAGTGGACTTTTGCTGCAGGTATCCCACTCCCTGTTTTTCAAAGGACCTGAACACATGTGGGTTCCTTTACTCCCCAAGCCATTGTTCTGAGTGTAAATACCAAACAGAGGACAATGAATAAAAAGAGAACAGAAAGCGAGTGCACTTTGGTTGAGATGGACCCTTACCATATCATACACGTTAAGGATGACGGGTTCATTAGCCATGGTTTTAACCTGAGCTGGAAAGGCAAACCTTAGTCCGCGTTTTAAGGTTGTCAGCACCTCCTCCCCCTGTGGAGTCACAGGTCCACACGGTGGACGGCAGGAGCTGCAACGGGCAGACCTCTGCAGGAGGGACGGCCGCTGCTCATTCCCCCACAAGGCAACAAAACTGCATGGACGCAGCTCCGCGCGTAAAACTCTAGAGAAAGTGAGCAGCTGAGGGCTGAGATAGATGTCACAGAGCCATTACGGCAAGTACGGTCAGGAACTCAGATCCGAGCAGGGTAAAGCGAGGTGCAGCAGTGGACGAGGCCCATCTCCGTGCCCCGAAATATAGTCAGATGTTAAGGGAAATCGATGGTGGCAGCAGGCGCGTTTGCGTAATAGCAGCAACCACGGCGCTCAGCTCACAGCATCAGATCAGGGGTGATAATGTGATCCATAGCCGACACGAAGGCCCTGTATGCGCTGAAATCCGAGGCGGGTGTCCTCCTGTCATCATGGGCGAAACGGCGACAGCTAGAGCAGATGGAAGTCGAGGATGGAGGCGGAGTGCGGGCCATTTTCACGCGGAGGATGATGGAGCAACTGCGGGAGTGAGAGACTTCTGGCCCATGGCGGTTAATTACAGCTGATAGGGGAGTCAAGTTCAGCAGGAGCATCCCCAGCCGGTGCTGCTTCTGCTGCTACTGCTGGTCAGCATCCAGCATCCTCTTCGTAGAGAAGGGAGGACAGCCGACTCAAACCTCCGCGATACGACCCCCGAAACATCGCCGATCCTCTCCCCGAGACTGCTCCACGAAGGCTTTCAAATCGGTTTCACCAAGTCCTGAAGCGGTCAAGATGCATCCGTAATGTGCGGCTATTATCCAGCTCTGGCTCTGCCTCCCCGGTTGATTACATCATATGTGCCTGCAAGGCATCCTCCAACAGCTGATGGGAGAGAGAGCCGCTGGTGGGAGTACAGGAGCACATTTTGTTACAAAAGACACCTCTTTACTATTTCTGTCAGCCAGCTCGACAGACTGAAATGCTCTTAATGTTCCACCTCCATGTTTTAAACTTAAACCGATTTAGGGAACACTCGGTTTAAAGTGAGAGAAACGGTTTCAGTGTTTTGTGTACACAAAAAAAAAAAAAACTCAGCTGGTGCTACACTTGAACACAAAAAGGGAAAAATACTCTTAATATTCGCAGCAATACAACAGGTTTGAATTCGTGGGCATCAAATCCACTTTTACTTTGAAAAACAAACAGGCCACATCCGGTGCTGGGTCAACGTCCAAATTTCCAACAAATAAAAAAAAAGAACAAAACAAAAAAAAGGAAAAATTAGATAATTCATCATTTCTCCTTACTGTCAAAACAATGAAATTGTTTGTTTTAGTGTTTCGGAAATCTCACGTAAAACCCCAAAACTCAATCATCAATAATTTAAAATAAAAAACATGAAAAAACTACTTGGACTAAATTAAAAACCTAAGATGTGTCCGCTTTCCTAGTTTACCATCATTTTAGAAGCTTAGATGTAAATTTGGATGAATAAATTAATCTGCTTATGATAAAGTATACTGGATGGATGGGCACTTTGTTTGGAACAAATAAATACAATTAAGGATCAAACTATTCTCAATCTACAGAGAGGATTACATAAAAGAGGATAGCAAAATTAATACACATGCAGATGATGATGAAACATATACTAACTTGCTATATTTGCTTTAAATATATACATATATTAAAACTCAACCTCCCCTTTGACTTAGTAATTCGCCTGCTCGGTGTCACCTCAATTTTGACCCTCAAAACTAAGTACAACATTGAAGTTTAAAATTAAATGGCTCACAATTCTAAACACATCCTTGATTTGCAGTCCTCTCTGACATTCCTTATTTACATTTATTATTTTTTATTTTGTGCAATCTTTCACTAGCATCCTGTTTTTATTCACTCAAGTAAAACATTTCCTACCTTAAAAATGAAAAAAACAAAAACAAAACCCAAAGCAACACCAAACAAAAAAACAACAACCACACACACACCAGTTAATTCTTCATGAATTTTAATAGTTGCCTGCTGGATGACAAACACACAGTATTTGCATATTTTATTACACTTTTCAGATCTCCTTCTCTGAGATAGTGTACATCCTACCGTCCCACTCAGTGGAGCAACATGAAATGTATTTACAGACCACACACCACCACAGTGGACACGATTCACTTCTTCTTTACTTGCACTATGGTCCTTAATGGAGGAGTTGCATGATTGTGCCCACTGCAAAAAGAAACCCAAAAACATCTACAGAGGCTGACAGCAAATCGTTTCTTAGCTGCTCTCGAGCTGCTGTTTGGTCCGTCACATAAATACAATTCTTTCGTATGTTCATCCATGTTCAAGCTCAGCAGGAGGTTTAGTGTCTTTACACGCACTGGCCTCAAATCGCAATCAAATGAGTGTTTCAGCCTGAAGAAATGAGCTATTTAAGGCCTGATTTCAGTTCAGCGGTTCACCCTGAGTGACCTGGCCAAGAGTTTTTTCTAAGGTACCAAATTCATACTACTGAATTCATATTACCAATTTTTTTTTAAACTGTGGACAAGTCTCATATACAGACTAATAACCAAATATTAGGTGATTTCACTAACCCATCTTCTCACAGGTTAGCTGTCTGAGCCACAGGGCTCTACGCTGTCATCCAGCTGCTCTGTTGCACCAAGTAATGTTAATCCCACACACAACTTCCTGTACTTGGAATACTCATTAGAACACTGAACGTGTATTCATCTGCAGCTGAAAACAGTCCCCAATAAATACACCACTTCCTCCTGCTTGAGTAAAGTTTTCTATAAATTTCAGTCACCAGAAGTCTTTAAATAAAATGTATTTTTTTTAATGTAATAATATATCTGGTGTCTATTTTTAAACATTTAAGAGAGATGACTGGCTCGTTATAGGTTCTGGTCTTTTAACAGGATACAGATGGGTCTGATTTTCATTTTGAGAGCAAAATGAAGCAACACAATCTCCTCCGTTTCTTTGCAAAAAGGAAAAAGGCACTCAAAAGAAGTCCATTGTGAGCTTTTATCACAGCAACTGCCTTCATCAGTTGCCACAGCTCCTGATAATCACCACATTAGGGTGCTGCTCCTCCCACAATTCTGTGCAACACTTCAAAATGAAAATCAAACCTATGTGCGTGAAGCATGAAGGTAGAGTTCAGAGAGATCCACCATTCAATAATGGAGGCATAGATGCCTACAAGTGACTGAACCTAACACTCTTTCAGTTTATAATTATCACGCTTAATCAGTCAGACTCTATCCAAAGATTAAATAGTTTTGCATGTACGAGCAGCCATTTATTTTCTGCCTGAGAAACTCAGTCCAGCAGCAGGAATGTGTACACCCCTCTTCTTCTTACCATGTAAAGCTACCTAATACAAGTTATCTCATCTCCGTGGTAAGACAGCAGCTTTTTGCATAGGTGTGTCAAAAAGCTACCATTAATCGCAACATATGCATGTGTGTGTGTGTGTGTGTGTGTGTGTGCAGGGGGGACCTCATCAGTGACACCAGCACCTGCTAATTGCAAAAACAAGATCTACTTTTCACACTTTGTTCCCTCTTTCATGTAGTTGGCATTTAGCATTGGTTTTTGATCCTAAAAATTATGTACAAACATTGCGCTTCCTAAGCGCGCCGCCTGTAAATGTAAAAGAGGATCGCGGCAGCTCCTGTTAACACTGCCAGTAATCCCAGAATAGACGCAGGAGACTGGTGTTCGGACTCGGAGCCCGTGGAGCCGTTCATGTGGTGGGGTGCCTGCAAGACATAAAATAGGGGCAAAGATTAAAAGATTAAAGCTGCACTGAGGGGATAGGAGACACAGAAATGTTTGTGGTGGACAGAGAAAACTTATCTTCTGTGGTTGTTTACACACACACACACACACACAGACACACACACACACACACTTATTTAAGTTCAACAACAGATGGAATGTGAAACTCTCGTGCAGTTTAAAGAGATGTTTATCTCTACAGGTATGTTCATGACATCACTGATTTGCATAACCGTCAGGAAACACATGCAGTTTTAACAGAAAGGATCTGACACGCTTGGAGGCGTACTGGACTGCACTAACTGGTACCAGTTATTCTTCATGTTTTGGTGTGTTTTTTGTTTTTATTGGCATTACCAGACTTATTTTTTCATCCCTTATTTCTCACTTTGAATTCAAGAAACATTTATAGATGCTACAGGGCAATCAGCAATTTAAATTTCTCCAGCAGAGCTATAAACTTTTACAGACTTGTTTTGCATGTTGCACCTCTCTGTCCTCCTTAGCTTGCAGCAGTTAGACTGTTTATAAAAACCTGCTGACACTCGCACATCACCACTACTCTTGTTTCCAGTGAAATTCAGAATCAATTTTAAAATGATCTTAATAACATATGAAGCTCGACACAATAATACTCTAGAGCTACTGAGACCATATAACAAGCAGTCAGTGTCTCTGATCTGAGAGTGTAGCTCCTAAACACAGAAGAGCCTTCCTCAGCCTATCAGGTCAGCTCAGTCTGCATTTTCTATTAAACTACTGCTAAAAATGATTTTTTATAGTTTAGCTTTTCCTTAATCCCGCTCCCACTATTTTTAACCACTGTCTAAATCTAAGGACGAATCCAATCTGTTGGAACATGTATACAGTTGTGGTGAGAAATTTACACTCTTCACGGGTATGAAAGCCACGGTAAATTTGGCATTTTAATGGCTTCTTTGAACCGCATGTTTTTCCACAGTGGAATGATTGTACAGCATACATCTTCAATGACTTTAAAAACAAGTATTGGGTGGATGAGTTTGAATTCATTTGAGATTTTTTCTAATTCATACTCTCCCCCCATTATTTGGTTAAGTGTTCTGTGGGAAGTTACACCTTAAACAGATGCTTTTGGTATCTGTCAACAAGCTTCTAGCTTCTTCTTGGTAGAATTGGTATGCTGCCACCGACCTGTCAAATTTTCAATAGGGGCTTTGGGAAAGCCATTCCGGACTGTTAATGCTAACCTGTTTATTCATTTACAAAACCAGCTTTGATTTGTTTGGGATCATTGTCCTGAAAACCCTGCTGTATCCAAGTTTTAACCATATAGCTGTTGATTTGGGGTAAAGTTGAAGAATTTGGTTCATTATCACTCCATTATTCCATCCAATTTGTTCAGTATACCAGTACCACTGGCAGCAAAACACCCCAAGAGCATGATGCTACCACCACCATACTTGACAGCTGGTACAGTGTTCTTAGGTTTAAACTCTCACCTTTACTCCTCCAAACACACCTCTTGTCATTGTGGCCAAATAGCTCAATCCTTTTTTGTTTTGTTTTTTTCCACAGAAGGCACTTGACCTCTTCATGTAGGCAGATACAAATTTCAGTTGAGCTTGAAGAAGTCGATTTTGGAGCAGGGGCTTCTCTCTTAGTTGGCGCCCTGGCAGTCCATGGTGATATAAAACTCACATCACTGTGGACAGTGACACTGGTGTTCCAGCAGTTTCCATTTCATGGCAGGCTTGAGCCTCGGTGGTTCCTGGTTTGTTCCTGAACATCCTAACCAATTTCCAGTCATTTGAGAATGAAGGTTTGGGTCTTCTTCTGATGTGGCAAAGTGGTGACACATCAGAATAACTTGCAGCTGCGTAATTTGTTTGCACTGATAAAAACAGCAGTTGCTAGAAATGGCTTCAACAGATCTTCCCAACATGTGTAAATCTTACACCTTTAGATCTTCACTGAGTTGGTTGGTCTTTCCTGTTGATCTGAGTATTGGTCAATCCAACAAGTGCTGACAAATAAACCCTTCTAATCCTGACAAAAGGAAACTACCAGTTTTAGTCAAACATGATCACTAATGATAAGTTAACGGGCCTCGGTCTCATCAAGCTAAAAGACAGTGTAGAACTTTCAACACCACTTAAGAGATTTAAGGGAGTATAGATATAAGTGAACCTGCATGTGGATTAGAGAAAATCCCAAACAAATTCAAACTTGTGCACCCAATTCTCGTTTTTCTTGCTCATGTAAACTTCTCACCACATCTGTAGCTTTTAATGTGCAGTTTTATTTAAACTGTGATGTACTTTGTAACTGTGCTTTAAAAAGCACTGTACAAACAAAGTTGTTATTGTGCTACCTTAATGCCTCACGGAGGAAACAGTGAGTATTCCAGGCCCGTGGACGATTAAACTATAATTACATTAAGTTGAACAAAAAATTAAATAAATAAATACTCCTGACTCTAACCTTTTGCTGTACAAGGAGCTCCACTTCCTCCCCAGCCGTCCGAAACAGGTCTACCACGGCTTTGTGTGTCCGGCCTTCTAGCACAGCTCCGTTTATCTAGAATATATGAAAGTTAAAAAATAAATAAATAAAAGATCACTTTCAACCTGTGCTGCAGCATATATTTGGTTTCATTTTCTATTAGTGAGCTGTTAAGAGAAAAGGCCCTGGTTAATGCATATAGTCTCTTCAAATGTGTTTCTCTTCAGTCCAAAGCAAAAACTTGAAGCTTTTATTACCGAGAGGATCTTGTCGCCCTCCTGTAGTCTTCCATCCTGGCCCGCTGCTCCATCTTCTTTGATTTTAGACACGTATATACCACTGTCATTGTACACATACTGCTGGTCCACGCCCCCAACTATATTGAAACCCAAGCCTCAAAAGAAAACACATTAGTGTAATCAGTATATGCACAAATCTTCAGGTCCACCAGACCAGCAGCTGCTGATCCAATCAATAATATTTATCCAAGTAGATCAAAGTTCAAGAGGAAATCTTCCAAAGCTGCACTGCTACTTAGACGAGCAGATTAAAAGAGGAAACAACCTGACAAAATGTTACATAACCGAGTGTAAACGAGACACAAGAGTCTGTAAAATAAATAAACCACTGGTGTCTATGAACGAACTGTCCATCAGTGTGACAGGGTCGATAACTTTTAAAGATTTTAACACCGGGTCAAAGTGCATAAATCACCTTTCCTTTGCAAATAAGGAAGCTTCTAATGCTCAGTCGGCCTCGATAATCCACTTCCTCTGCTTACACCACACCACAGCCCACAACGACGTAAGGTTTGGTCGCTTTTATTTGCAAATTAGCCTTTAGCTTCAGGACACTGAGCGCAGCCTGACAGCGATGATTTTTGTTATACGCAGCTAGCTAGCGGTGCTATCCACTGGTAACAGTCCCACTAATTATCTCCTTACCCGCCGGTCCTCGCTTCAGCCTTATGGTTTCCACTTTGGAAGAAGTGTCCAGAGAGCCGTTCATTGTCTCCAAACGTCAGCCTGGTAAAATAAATCTTCAGAGAAGAGGGACAAACTATTTTTCTGAAGGTGAACTCATTGAGGAGTTTCGATTTGCTTCTTGTCCACCACCGGCGCAGACAGAGCTGTAGCAGTACCCCCTGACGGCAAGAGGCGGAACTGCAGGCTGATTTTCGAATTAGAGGGCAGGGAGGCAAATCAGAGACAAGTTATTAAAAAAACACACTCAATATCAGAGTTGATGAGTGAGGGGAATGGGCTGAGGAGGTGCAAGGAGTGCTTTGAGGAGATAAAAGACATAAAAGAGAAAGGAGGACAGATGGAGGTCAGTTAGCGAATGAGGAAGTGAAGAGAATTAGTAAGGAGGAAGTGGGGGCAGATGTAAAGAGTGGAAAGGGTGTTGGTGACATACCTGTATAGCTATCTAGGCAGTGGAAAATGGAGGGAAAGTGTACTGGTGCAGATTTCCACGAACGAAGGTGATGTGCAAAGCAGTGGTGATGGACAAGTTGATGGATGAAGTCAGGTAGCAGTGACTTCATCCATCATCTGTGAACTGTGATGTTCACAGATGACATTGTGATCCCTACTGAGAGTAGGAAGCCAGTGGAAGAGAGTCTGGAGAGGTGGATGTATGCTCTGGTGTGATGAGAAATTAAAGTGAGTAGAAGCAAGGCAGAATACATGTGTGTGAATGAGAAGGAGATAGGTGTAACAGTGAAGCTGCAAGGGATCGAGGTAGTGAAGGTGGATGAGTTTAAATACCTGCAACCAACCATCCAAAGCAATGGACGGTGCACAAGAGAGCTGAAGAACAGAGTGCAGGCAGGGTGGAGTGAGTGGGGAAAAGGAGGGATAGTGGACATACTGGACAAAGGACATGGAATATGGCAGAAAACCCACAGAAAAGGTTCATGAATGTAGTAAAGGAGGACATGTTGAGGGTTAAGATGATCTCTGTGGTGACCCCTAAAGTAAAATTCTGCTCTCTACCAGAAAATCCTGAAGGAGAATGTCTGGCTATCAGTTTGTGCCCTGAAACTTAAGCTCACTCGGGTTACGTAGCAGGACAATGATCATTAAAACACCAGCAATTAAAATTTGTTTTGATGATGTGCAAAAACATAAGACATCAGGAATGGGGCAAATACTTTTCCACAGCACTGAAAATATCAGAAAACTGTGAACCTGGATGGTCTTTCTGCCCACAGCATGAGGCGCCCCGCCATTAAGGTTCAATCAGGTTCAACACAAATAACGGTTACTGCTTTGTAGAACATCAAATCTGATTTTGAGTTTTTCATCTCAGAAACGAGGTAAAAAAAATCATCTTGAATGGTGGATGTTCCTGGTTTAAACTCTGTTATAGATCCAGTAGCAACCAAAACATGATCTGCAATGCGTGGCCCAAAGACAGCCACGAAGACACAAGAAATACATGCGACACATAAATGAGTCCCTCACGAGTTGTATAGACTGGTACAAATATGCCATTTGCTCACAGAGGCTTTTCTTATAGACGAACATCAATCTGCTCAGTCTTTAATTCAGTTTAAAGAAGTAAAATTTATTCAAGCTAAACATGTTTTTTCCACCCACATCTTAGATATAATTTTTCATATCACAAAAAATAAGTAGCAACTTATTAACGAATGTACTCTAAACGGAGGTAAATTGGAAATATTAACCATAAATCTGATCTGTATTGCTTCAAATTGGGATCAAGTTTTGTGTATCCTGATTTGATAACCCAGTAATAATAACTCGGCAGATGTGCCAACACAGGTCGAGTAACCATAACATGAACGCCACACGAGGGTTAAGTAAGCCATGTGTCCAAGGTTGAAATGTTTTTATTTTGTACTGAGTGGTATCACTGTACTTTCATATCTATGAATATCAGAATCTGGCACTTGCACCACAGGAGGCACAATATATAAATTCAGTCAAACACACAAACTTACACCATCAGTAACATGGGAACTGATTCCCCGGATTTGGATTCGAAAAAAGTAAGTGGAGTAACCTGTATTTATTATAAGTGCACGTCAGAAGCTCAGGAGAAGTGAACGATCTTCTTTCATCAGTCATTTTTCTTGTTTGCTGCTCCTTTTAATTTATAACCTCAACAGTGTCAGCTCTGGCAACAAACGGAGACCCCATCCCTCCACATTTTTCTTTAATACAAGCCTTTAATGCGTCTTTTTACCATCAGGGTTTCGACTTCAACATGAAATCATAATTCTTTAAATCTTTTCTTGACCCTCCAGCGTGAGAGCTCAGGAGGATTACAGCTGAAGAAAGGAGGAGCACACATTCTCTTTATATTACTCTGTGCATTTTAAGAAACCTCATCATTGTTCCACTCTACAGCACGTCTGCAGGCCAGCAGATGAAAAGGAAATGATTTTCAGCATCACACTCACATGCAATTACAAAGACTTAGAATGATTTACATACATGTAAACAAAAAACAAGATACCAGTGGAAAATATTTGAAATGTTTGGGACTTGTCATGCCTTTCCTCTTACCCTACAATCTTTTCATTAAGTATAAATTAGTTTTTCTCCCAAAATTACCTATTTTAAATGCTTTTAAACTCTTTTACTACTGAAGATTCTCATATGTGATAAAAATTAACTGGATTGGAGCAACTATTTAAAAAAAAGAGAGAAAAGGATTATGGCGTACAGACCAGGGCTGTTCTGTGACAAATGTGCCAGGTGGGCAACGATTGCGCTTTGCAGTGCGACCAAGTATTTAAAAAGGATTTCAAATACAGTGGTAAAGTTTGACTCGGGGTGCCTGTACAGCGTGTGCTTCAGCCGTGGGTTCAGATCATGCTCGGGGCAGCGCTGTAGAGGACGAGGTCTCCGACCACCCGCAGCAGGTTCACTTCCTCCAGCCCACCGACTCTGTGCTCGTACTCCAACAGGTGGGTGCCGTCCACCGCCACTTTGAACATGTCTTCCTCCACGAGGATCTTTAGCTATAGGGGACACCAGTGTGCTAATTAATCACTTGGTAGACTGACAACCCCCCCCCAAAAAAAACATTAATATTTTAAATAACCATTAGCTGAAGCTCAAAATGCAACTTACTGTAATGATGTTAAACCAATACAAGCTTATGTCGGTTAGCTGAGTTTGAGGTCTAGAAGACTACAGCACTGAGTGTTACTACACAGCGACTTAGACGAGAGCACAAAACGAGTCATTTTTATGTTATTTAATAGAAAAAAATAATGCTCTAATCATAAGTATACACAAATTCGTGTGTAATTATGTCTTCCAACAAGTTGAGGTGTTCTTGTCAACTTAGAAATAACGCCTTAACAATATACAGGAGCAGACGCCGGTTTGTGGAAGCCGCCATGTTGCCCTACCATCTTGAATACAGTGACCCAGATGGACATCGCCGCTCCGCCTACTTGCATTTTATGTATGTGGCTAAAGACCAGCCAGATGCGTAGTATGCCTTAAAAGTTACTTTTAATATAAAGATCACAAATGGCTCCTACAAACCATATCTGACCATTTAAAATTTGTACTTGTATATTTTCATCATCTCCTTCTCGTTATGTCTGTCCTCCTCATTTCTACCTTACTCTCTTCTTCCTCACCTCAAGCCTCATCTTCTGAACTGACGTCAGAGCTCTAACACATTAAAATGTGCATAAACATGCTCATTTATGCCCAAACCAGACTGACAAGAGGGAAAAATTACACTGGTGTAACCTGAACAAAATCCTCAGTTAAAATAGGGGGCTCTGTTAAATGTCATCTTCCTAACTTAATCAGCTAATTTAAAAAAGAAAGAAAAGAAAACGATTTTATACTAACTTACCTCAAAACGCCGTCCTTGAACAAATGGAAACCCTCCTTCCCGTTCTTCAGGCCCCCAGTATCCGCCTATGTTGGAGTTTCTAACAATTGTTTGCTCATTAAAACGAGGGTTGAAGTGAAAGACTACATCTGGACCTTTGATAAAGTCAACATTGAACCTGCAAAAAAACAGGAAAGGATTAGCAGAAAGAAATGCTGCTGCTAATCGGTTTAACAAAATATGGTGGTACACATTTTAAAGAGTATTCTCACAATGCAAATCATAGATGGGTTTTAAAGGAGACCTATTACACTTCTCTTCATATAACATGGTCATATAAAGGTACAGACACCTCACCAACCTGCTGTTCAAACAGGGGTAGCCAATCAGAAGCTTAAAGTGCTAAAATAGATTTATCCTATACCAAGGCTCAGTATATGACAAATAAGGATTATTTTGAACTATTCTACTCTAGAAGTGTCCAAGAATAAAAATTTTGGAGCTGAAAATAAGTATACTAGGTCCCCTTTATTATGTAAGTATGAATTGAAGGCATCAGGTTTTGGATTGCTTTTAGCAGGCACAGATGCTGGATGATTACTGTACCTGTCTGCACAGGGAAGAGGCTCCCCTATTATTGTGATTAAAAGTCGCGGTATTAGTCCAGCATCAAGGGGGAGATCGTACGGCACCATCTGCAAGAAATACTTCCATTTTAAACCATGACATTATTTTGCACTGTTCTCAGTGTAGATATTCAGTTTATGTGTTACAATGCAATTCTATGATTTCCAAGAAAAATGCACGTATAAATCATTTGATCACTGAGTCTTAAATTAGCAAAGCACAGCAGCATGACTAATGACGTATAATAGAGAATTTTATTTAAGCACTATTCAAAACTTTGACCCTGCCCACATTCCTACAGCAACACCCAAGTGAGTCATTATGTCCTTCAGTTATTCCAGCACTATTACACAAGCAGCAGTGACTGGTCATGGCAATGACAGAAAAGTACATTCACTACATTTTTACAACAGCTGAGCAAAGTAACAGAAAACAAAAAAAAAAACCATTTTCTTATTATCATGGAAACAACTTACAAGTGTGTTTTGATCAAATCATGATTTTATTAGAGATCATAAAAGACGTCATGATGCCGTAAACATGGGTAAATTATATCATATTGCACTTAATTAAGACAATACATCGAGCAGTTTAGCTGAATATTATGTATATACTGAGTCTTTGGCACTAATCAAACCATATGTTGATTCTGGAAGTGACGTCCTTGTCCAACTGAAAAGCTGAGTTCATTGCTCATTGCTTAATACGGTGGCCTATATCTGGGCTGAAAGACAAGAATACATTTTTCAGAACTACTTCTGAATACTTTATTATTCTGTTTTATATTTGTTTAGCACCCCAGCAGAGCCAAAGAGACAGAAATAATCATCCCAACTCCGCCTTTATTGAAAAAAAATAAATAAAAATTAACCCTCCTTCAGCAGCAAAGAAATAAGACTAACTTCCTCCATCCACCACTTACAGGATTATGTTACTCTAAAAGAATTTCACACCAGATGCTCCACTGCACACCAGAGAAGGAACACAAGCAGGAAAATGCAGCAAGCAATATTGCATTAAAGTACCAGTACTCACCAGTGTCCCTCCTGGGGCAGCAGGCCCACCATATGGACCCATAGGCCCCGGACGAGGGCCAAAGGGCCCATGGGCAGATGGGAAGCCTCCACCTGCTTGTGGTCCCCAAGAACCGGGTGGTATCGGGGGAAAGCCTCCGCTGGAGAATGCAGGGAAAGCGCCAGGTCCAGCTGGAGGTGGGAATGCACCTGGACCGCCTGGCCCATACATGCCGTTGCCTCCTGGCTGGCCACCTGGGAAAGGCACACTTGGATAAGGGCCAGGGGGAGCTCCGGGGCCAGAAGGAAACGGTCCCATTGGGTAAGGAGCAGCGCCTCCAGGTATCTGTCCTGGAGCTCCTTCTGGTGGATACTGCCCAGGGTACTGCCCAGGAGCTCCAGGGCCAGAGGGAAACTGACCTGGAGCTCCTGGTGCAGGTGGATATTGTCCAGGTATCCCAGGACCAGGGGGGAATCCGCCAGGTGCTGAAGGAGGTCCAGGGTACTGCCCTGGTGCTCCAGGACCTGAAGGGAAGGGAAACTGCCCTGGTGCCCCTGGGCCAGATGATCCACCATGGTAGTCGAGCGGAGCAGAGGGCTGGGTGGGGGCTCCAGGAGCTGAACTAGGCCATCCTGGGTTTGAAGGAGGTGCAGGATTGCTGGTGGGGGCAGATGGGTTGGTGTTGCCTATTTTCTTAGCCTGCCTTGTAGTATCGTCTCCTAAGGCATCTGCCAGCTATAAAAGAAGAGAAAGAGACTTGTACAATAAACTATCAGCCAATTGAACATGATAAAAATAAAATGTGCATTTGTTTGAACTCACCGAGAAATCATCCATGATCTACAACAAAACAAGATACACGAGTTTTATTGGGTAGTTATAACAACGGACAATAACAAGTTGTCAAACAGTGGAGGCACACAAAGGCTCTGAGTAACAACACACTATTTCCATCCTGAAAAGCCTTTCTGACACAGATCAACCTCAATGAAACATTATTAAGACAAGACATACAGATGTTACACTGACTCCAGGCTAAAAATCAGGGCAGACAGTCATTAAAACTGTCATAAATTAGATTAGAGTTGGCTAGCGAGCTAGCTGACAGCAGCTAACTGTTAGTTAACGCTGGCTCGTTTGTTTATTTTTAGCTTCATGGTGCCTGAGGAAAAAAACTGCTGAAAGCTACATTTTCATGCTACCTCGCCAGAAGATGGACTCCTCTCCAAAGAAAGACGGCGGGTAGCAGCGAGGATTTCTCCAGCTGTGGGAACCAGTTAGCTCGCTAACTTAGCCTGCCGAGGTACACAAGTAGAAGCTAACGATTTATCTGCTTTCACAACTACAACTCTTGAAAAGGAGGCACGCACACGCGCTTCACTGATGACGTATTGTGAAGGGTGGGCGCGTTCCGGTTGGAAAACACACAGACTGGCGGTCGCCTTCTATCTTTGTGAGGGCTCTCACCGGTACAGTTTACTCCCTAACCCCTCAACATTAAGATCACATACATAAAACAAACCGTTAAACTAACCCTAACTAAACCCGATTGCAATCCGAACTTTAAAACTACGTGCCAGCCTGTGAAGGTGTGTCAGGTTTGCCTTCTAAAGTTGGGGAAGGCACAGTGAGTCAGAAGGCTAGTCTAAAGGTTAGGAGACAAATGTCGTCAGTTGTGTTATGTGTAAATATTCTAAGAATTACGGTAAGGAATGGTCGCTTTCGAGCACAGTTGAACCAGCACACACGTTGTTTTGCGTTGTGTGTATATACTGGGTACTACGGCAAGAGAAACTGACACCCAATTTCAAAACAAAAGCAATCTTAAGGCGAACGTAAGTTTAATATTAACCAACACGTTATTAATCATATAAAAATCATGAAAAATATAACATAACAGAAATACAAATATTACAAAAATTCAATTTTAAATTACTGTTTCTGTTTCCACAAAAGACGTCTTTGTTAGATTAACAGTTTAAACCGTAACAATGTTAGTCACTCACATCAAGTCAGTATGGTTTTCAATTTTAAAATTAGTCAGTTGAACAGCGCGTTTACTTGTTATGGCTGTACACATCTTTTTAAAATGTTAATTTTTAAATGCGATTATAGTTGATATTGGTAATAATCAAATATTTCTGTTATTTGTAATATAACAGTTATTTTTTCATTTTTATTTCTCTTTAGTTATTTATTTCATGATTTATCATATCAATAATATTGGACTAATGTACATGTGCTGGTTAACCTAGAGATCACTTTTATTTTGAAATCGGGTCTCAATTTCTCTACCGGAATCTCTAGTATATATGCGCACAACGCAAAACAACCCAATGTTAGCATTAAAAAATTATATTATTCTTTTGTAGAAACTGTGTGGAATCTGGTACTCAGCTTTGATTAAAAATAATTAAAAATATTCCATATAACATTAAAATACAATAAATTAATAATAGTTTATTAGTATAATTTGATTAATTATATTATTCTCTGAAGAGGGTGAGCCTGTAGACATAAAAGGAAATGGTTTTTAAATCATTAATATTGTTCTGAAGTGTGGCCACAGACCTACACAGTTTAATACAGAGTGTTATTTTATTTATTTGGTGGTAATCCTTTAAAACAAAGTGTCAGACTTGTTAAGCTACTATAAAGGAAATATTTCCTACCACCCTCTATAAAACTACAGAACACTTCTCCTTTTAGTCACAGGTGACCACAACTGTTGGGACTTATGATCCCCTACATTTCTGTATCAAACCTTCTTGCTATTGTTTCTTAGACTGATAGTCTATATACTATTTAGTTAGTACCAGTATTGGTAAACTGGCGACAAAACAGCCTCAGAGCATGATGCTACCACCACCATGATAATTGGTTTAGTATTCTTAGGTTTGAAAGCCTCACTTTTATTCCTCCAAACATTGTTTGTCGTGTCTCAACATCATTAAAAAAAAAAAAAAGTATTGTCACTTTATCTTTAAAATAATTACTAAATCAATTTAGTGAAATACTCCACTGAAGGTTCTAATCATGCATTCCAAGTATATAATTAAAATGATCTAAAAGCAAAAGTAATCATTTCTTAGTTGAGGTGATATTGAGTTAACTACACTGAAACATTACTGACGTCCAAGCAGTATTTTATTTCCTAGGTGCCCCTCAATTTGTAAGGTTTCCTGGAAATGTGGGACTCAATAAGCATAAGTATAAAATGTTATTAAATAGTAACGAGTATGAGTCGTTAAAAAAATTACTTAGCAGTGTTTTCAACGTAAGACGCTGGATTCCAAACTCAAATTTAAAAGCTAAATTAGACGGAGCACAGATTTATAGGAAACTTTTGAAGAAGGGGGCGCCTGTATGGGATTGGTCAAACCAGTCACAAGATGATGTGAGGGGGAAAAAAAACAAAACGAAAAAACACTGAAAGCGTCCCTACCATTCAGAACAGCCGCTGCAGCTCCGGGGGAATTTTTAACTCCACAACAATGGTAAGTTACTCGGTTTTCTTTGCAAGTGAGCTGCTGTGAGCTTCGTCGTTGCGTTTTAATCGTGTGCTGTTGGCAGATGTGGAGTTTATTGAAGAAAAAGTAAGGTCGCAGATTGGCTAGCTTTAGCCTGCTAGCATAGCATTAGTTCCACCCTGTCAAGTCAGCCAGAGCAGAAGTGACGCGTTTCCTGCCAGGAATTTCAAAATAAAATAAATATCCTGAATCCTGTGCTGTAAAAATAAATATGTAAAAATATATTTTAATTTGGGTCATTATTAGCATTTCTTGATTTAAATGAATAAGGAAATGACACAAGAGACCGAAAAGGCGCAAGATGAACCTTAATGTACTGCATATTCTAAATGTCAACACATCTCCTTTACCTTTTTAAAAAAAAACAAACAAAAAAACAATTAAGTTGTAAATAACACAATATAGGGTCCTTATTACAGTTACTCTACAAGCTTACCCCTCTAACAGATATACATCTTTTGTTTTTTAAATATTTTTAATGACATTTTCTTTTTTCAGGCACACCTTTCCCTCTGAATTCACACTTTGTCTTTCTAATTTCACACAACATCTGAATGCAGTTTGGAAGGAGATTATTTTGTGCTTTGTACATGTTCCCTGTGGTGCTGATCTCTACCTAATTATGAAATTTTAAGACATGTAGTCTTACATTTTAATCATTGAGTGCTAAAATTAACTTTCTTAAATATAGCACTGATTAAAAACAATAACAGTAACAACAGTTAGTCCAAGGGACTTTATATTTTAGTGACTTTTTAGTATTAGAAAGAAACCTCAACGCTCACATGACCACCTATGAGTGAACACTTGGTGACAGTGAGAAAGAAAAGCTCCCTTTTAACAATAAGAAACCTCCAGCGAAACCAAGTTCAAGGAGGGCCAGCCATCTGACATGATCATTTGGGATGAGGGGAAGGAGACAGGGCAAAATACAAGCTGTGGAAGAGAGCCAGAGATTAATAATTTCTAATGATTAAAGGCAAAGTGGTGGATAAACAGAGAGAGTGAATAGAGGTGAATGAATGAGAAATACTCAGCAGCCTAACTAAACCAGGATTCAGGTTCACCTGATCCAGCCCTACATATATGCTTTATAAAAAAGGAAAGTTTAGAGTCTAATCTTAAAAGTAGAGAGGATGTCTGTCTCCCGATTCCAAACTGGGAGCTGGTTCCAAAGAAGAGGGACCCATTCTACTTTAAGAAACTTTGGGAACCACAAGTAAATAAGTAGTTTGAGAGTGAATTCTGGATTTAACAGGGAGCCAATCAAGGGAAGCCAATATGGGAGAAATATGGTCTGTCTCTCTCTCGCTCTCTCCCTCATCCCAGTTAACTTAATCAGCTGAAAGCTTTTCAAGGAATTTTTAGAGCAGCCTGATTATAATTCAGGAGAACATTGCAGTATATTTAAAATAATAACAATGGAAAAGGCTAAAAAAAAAAAAAAAAGAAGTTAATTTTT